>JALQSN010000503.1:0-37246 GCA_023690525.1 Holotrichia oblita | reverse complement strand
AGCGTGTTGTAATGGTTTTGATGTTTGCTTGCAATCTGCTCACACTTTGTCTTCAGCGCAGTGTCGGTGCATTGCGTCGCGAAGGTTTGATACTTTTTTATCAATACCTGCTCCTGTCCTAACTGGTCTTCTAAAAGACTGAGTTCCTTCGTTGAAATGTTCGGCATGATTCACCACTCCTTTTCAAATTATTATGATAGTATTATTTACCAGTCAAAGAAAAGATATACAAATTTTAGAAAAAAACTTTACGTAAGATTAAAAATATATTATACTGGTTATGTTCGTTAATATAATGAACAAAAATCTTGACAAATTCGTATTATATACTATGATTTCTATTAGTGAACAAGGTGGTAAAAATGAGCATATTTAAAATGATTAAGGAAGAGGTTCATGTCGCGTTGGACAGAGACCCCGCAGCCATGAGCTTTGCGCAGGTGTTGTTTTTTTATCCGGGAGTCCGTGCCGTTATATGCTATAGAATCGCGCATAAACTGCACGGTAAAAAGCATTATTTTCTTGCCGAATGGCTGTCTAAACGCGCACGGCGCAAAACAGGAATAGAAATACATCCCGGGGCAAAAATAGGAAAAAGAGTTTTTGTTGACCACGGCATGGGAGTTGTAATTGGAGAAACAGCAGTTGTGGGTGATGATTGTACGATTTATCAAGGCGTAACCTTGGGCGGAACCGGAAAAGATAAAGGTAAACGCCACCCGACAATCGGCAATAATGTTATGATAGGCAGCGGAGCGAAGGTGCTGGGGCCGTTTACTGTGGGTGATAATTCCAAAATCGCGGCCAATGCCGTGGTACTGGCGGAAATACAGCCTAACAGCACTTGCGTCGGTGTTCCCGCGCGGGTTGTAAAACGTGATAATGTAAGGATTGCCCCCGCAACAATCGACTTAGACCAGATACATATGCCTGACCCGCTTTCACAGGAACTTTGCAGGCTTCGTGCTGATATAGACCGATTGACGAAAGGAGATAAAGTTTGATTTTAAATTACGCAATCTTCCGTCGAAACCGCGAGTCCAAAGTGTCCTCACATATATCGCATATGCTCCGGTACTTTGCCTCTTGTTTCAACGAAATCTCACGCAATTTTTAATCAAACTAAATTTCATATTTACAGAAAGGAATGGTTATAAAAATGAAGCTATACAACACATTGACGGGGAGTAAGCAGGAATTTGTACCCATTGATAAAAATGAGGTAAAAATGTATTCCTGCGGGCCCACAGTATATAACTATTTTCACATAGGAAACGCAAGGCCGTTTATTGTGTTTGATGTTTTGCGCAGATATCTGCAATATTGCGGGTATAAGGTAAAATTTGTTCAAAACTTTACCGATATTGACGATAAAATGATAAATAAAGCCAACGAACTTGGAATAACCGTTAAACAGCTTGCGGACGAGTATATTGCCGAATATTTTAAGGACGCGAAAGGCTTAGGAATACAAGAGGCGGACGTTCACCCCAAGGCTACCGAGAACATTGACAGTATCATTGAACTCATAAAAACACTTATTGACAAAGGATACGCTTATAATGTTAACGGAGATGTTTATTTTTCCACTAAAAAATTTGAGGATTACGGGAAATTGTCACATCAGCCCCTTGAAGATCTTGAAATTGGCGCGCGTATTGATATAAGCGAGCAAAAGCAAGATCCGACAGATTTTGCGGTATGGAAAAAGCAAAAAGAGGGCGAGCCTGCATGGCAAAGCCCGTGGGGAATGGGCAGACCGGGGTGGCATATCGAATGCTCCGCCATGGCTAATAAATATTTAGGGAAAACAATTGACATCCACAGCGGCGGAAAGGATTTGATTTTCCCTCATCACGAAAATGAAATCGCTCAATCCGAGGCGGCAAACGGCACTGAGTTTGCGAGATATTGGCTGCATAACGGATACATCAATGTTGATAATAAAAAGATGTCAAAGTCGCTTGGTAATTTTTTTACGGTGCGGGACGTGGCGGAAGAATTTGATTATGAAGTGATTCGGTTTTTTATGCTGTCTTCCCATTACCGCAGCCCCATAAGCTTTAGTAAAGATTTGATGGAGGCGTCAAAATCTGCCCTTGACAGGATTTATACCTGCATAAAAAATCTTGAATTTTTATTAGAGAGCAGTGAGCCAAGTAAAACGGGCATAGAAGAAAATGAATATATTAAAAAATTAATTGAATTAAAGCAAAAATTTATTGACGCAATGGACGACGATTTAAATACCGCAGACGCAATCGCTGCAATATTTGAAGTTGTAAGCGAAGCAAACAAATACGCCGCACAGCCAGAGATAGAGGCACAGTCGATACAATATACGATTGATTTGATTAATGAACTTATCGGAATTTTGGGTTTATTAAATAGACGCAATAATGACGCCATTCCGGCTGAAGTTGAACAGTTGATTGACGAAAGATTGACGGCAAGAAAAAATAAAGACTGGGCAAAATCCGATGAAATCCGTGACACTCTGAAAAACATGGGATACGCTGTAGAAGATACTCCGCAAGGCACAAAAGTAACAATTTATCCGTAGTCCATCTTTGTAGTCCGCCGAGCCGGCGGCCGGGATGTTTCCCGGACCCTCATTAAATCCAAATTCGCTCTGCGAATTTGCAAAACAAAGGAAAACATCAAAATGTTTAATTCAGTATTAAAAAGCCTTAAAATCGGACAAACTATATCCGCAAACCAATATTCGCCGCTTACGTTGGCATATATTGGTGACTGCGTGTTTGAACTGTATATAAGAACTTATATTATAAAAGACGCGGATACTCAGGTTGACAAGTTGCATAAAAAAGCTACAGGATATGTAAAAGCGCAAGCGCAGGCAAACATATTCCGTGAAATCGAACCAGAGCTTACCGACGAAGAAATCGCGGTCTACAAGCGTGGGCGTAACGCGAAATCCCACACGCCGAAAAACGCGAACATGATGGAATATAAAGTTGCCACAGGTTTTGAGGCGCTTATCGGCTATTTGTACATACAAAATAATGAGGAACGATTGACGTACCTATTATCCAAATCTGTATGAATATCAAGCCGAAGGAGAAATTATGCTTGCAAAAATACTAAAATATATTATAATAACAATTGGAGCGGCAATGATGGGGCTCGCGCTTGATTTGTTTTTAGTCCCCGCGAAGATAGCGCCGGGAGGCGTAAGCGGGTTGTCAACAGTTGTTTACCATCTGACAGGGATATCCGTAGGTATTCTTATATTGATAATCAATATACCGATTTTTATCTTAGGGTGGATAAATTTCGGTAGGAAATTCGCTTTTTCATCTATATACGGAACTGTTGCTCTTTCTCTGTTCGCAGACTTTTTTGTATTTCTTACACCGATTACGCATGATTTAATTTTGTCCTCAGTTTTTGGCGGCGGTCTTTTGGGACTGGGGCTCGGAACAGTATTACGCACAGGCGCGACAACCGGCGGAAGTGATATTGTAGCAAAGGTGATATATAAGAAATATCCCGCCGCGTCAATCGGACAAACTATTATGGTTATTGACGCGTTTGTCATTACCTTTGCCGGTATCATTTTCAGACAGTGGGAGGTTATTTTATACTCAGCCGTTTCGCTGTATGTCAGCAGTTATATAGTAGACGCACTGGTTGAAGGGCTTGATTTTGCAAAAGCGGCTTTTATTATTTCGGACAAGTGCGATGAAATATCCGAGTATGTATTGCGCGATATGAAACGCGGTGTTACTGCGCTTCAGGGCGTTTCAATGTATACCGGCGGCGAAAAACTTGTACTCATGTGCGTTTTAAAAAAACATGAGATAAACAAATTGAAAATGTCAATAAAATCAATAGACCCCGATGCTTTCGTCATTTTGTCTGACGTAAGAGAGGTGTTGGGTGAAGGCTTTAAGGCAGATTGATTGAGCGCGCAGGGGAATGGGTCTGTCGGGACACCATATTTGACTTATATTGTAAGGTTGGTCGCCCCCTGCGCTATTATTTTTTTGCAGGTTGCTCCCTGCATGACACATTATAATACGTTTAAATCTAGAAGTCAATATAAAAATAGATATAAATGTATTTTTGTTAAAAATAAACAAAATTTGGCGGTGATTTTTAGTGTTTTATGACAGATTGAAAAAGATTTGTGCGAAAAAAGGGTTGAAGATTACTCCTACCGTTGTAGAGTGCGGAGGAGCCAACGGCAGTGTTAGAGGTTGGAAGAATGGCGCGTGGCCGAATTCTAAAATTTTATTCGAGTTAGCAAAAAGACTTGACGTATCTACAGACTATCTGTTAGGATTAAGGGGTGAAGATTCAGAAAGGGATGGTTTACATATGGGATGGCAAAAAATTAAAGAACTATCAATCAGCGCCGCAAACATACGCAAGATGGCGCTTGAAGGTGTATATTCCGCAGGGGCGGGGCACCCGGGAGGGTCGTTGTCTATAGCGGATATATTGTCGTATTTATATATGCAGGAGATGAATGTTTCCGCAGATAATCCTAAAAATCCGGACAGAGACAGGTTTGTGTTGTCAAAAGGGCATTGCGCCCCCGCTCTTTATGGCGCATTGGCAGAGGCGGGATTTATTCCGAAAGAGGATATGAAGAACCTTAGAAGTATTGACAGTTACTTACAGGGGCATCCTGATATGAAAACCGTGCCGGGCATTGACATGTCTACAGGTTCGCTTGGGCAGGGTATAAGCGCCGCAAGCGGCATGGCTCTTGCCGGTAAATTAGATAAAAAAGACTATAGGGTATACTCCATCCTTGGGGATGGCGAAATAGAGGAGGGTCAAGTTTGGGAGGCGGCGATGTTCGCTGCTCATTATAAGCTTGACAATCTTACGGCGTTTTTAGATTTTAACGGACTTCAGATTGACGGAGATATTGCCGAAGTGATGAATCCGTGTCCTATTGATAAAAAGTTTGAGGCGTTTAACTGGCACGTGATAACCATTGACGCGCATGATTTTAACCAAATCGAGGCAGCTGTCAGCGAGGCAAAAGTCACCAAAGGCAAGCCGACAATGATTATAGCAAAAAGCGTTAAAGGTAAGGGCGTGTCGTTTATGGAAGGGCAGGCTTCATGGCACGGCAGCGCTCCTAACAAAGAACAGTATGAGCAGGCAATAGCGGAGCTGGACGAACAAATAAAAGTTTTAGGAGGTGCGCAATAATGGCTAATATCGCAACAAGAGAAAGCTATGGCAACGCGTTGGCGGAATACGGCGCAAATGAAAATATTGTAGTATTGGACGCGGACCTTTCAAAGTCAACAAAGACTGAAACTTTTAAGAAAAAATATCCTGACAGGTTTATAAATATGGGCATTGCAGAGGCAAATATGATGTCCACGGCGGCGGGGCTTGCGGCTTGCGGAAAAATAGTTTTCGCCAGTTCGTTTGCCATGTTCGCGGCGGGGAGAGCGTTTGAACAAATTAGAAATTCGATTGGCTATCCGAACCTTAACGTAAAAATCGGCGCAACCCACGCAGGGCTTTCTGTGGGAGAAGACGGGGCAACACACCAATGTTTAGAGGATATAGGCATTATGCGAACAATTCCGAACATGGTTATTTTAAACCCTGCGGACGATGTGGAGGCAAAATTGGCGGTAAAAGCGGCAATTGAGCATCAGGGGCCGGTTTATCTTCGTTTTGGCAGACTTGCGGTGCCTGTGTTGTTTGACGAGGCAACATATAAATTTGAAATTGGAAAGGGCGTACTTTTGGAGGACGGAACCGATGTCACATTGATTGGAACGGGTCTTATGATTCCTGAAGTGTTGGAAGCTAAAAAGCTGTTGCAAAATGACGGAATAAACGCAAGGGTTATTAATATTCACACCATAAAACCGATTGACAGGGAGATTATAGTCAAAGCAGCAAAAGAAACAGGGGCAATTGTTACAGCAGAGGAGCACAACTATCTCTGCGGTCTTGGCAGCGCGGTGGCGGAGGTTGTGGCGGAAGAATATCCGGTTCCTGTAATCAGGGTGGGAACGGAGGATGTATTTGGGCGCAGCGGAAAGCCGTATCAATTGCTTGAGATGTATGGTCTTGACGCAAAGAACATTGCAAAAAAAGCAAAGTTGGCAATAGAGAAAAAAGTAAAATAAGATAAAACCGTATGATATAAGGGTTGCATTAGTTTTGATGCAACCCTATAATTTTTTTTTGGAGTATTGATGAAAGATTTACAAATTGTTAATACTTTGTCCATAATAAAGCAATATAATAGTAAATAATAACAAATCATAAGACTAACAAAAATTAGGTTAGATTTTTGTGACCTAACCAATTTTCGCTAATCCGTTTAGGTGGTGTGTTTATGAATATACTCATAGTGGATGATGACAGAAATATTTGCGAACTTGTACGGCTGTATTTGCAAAAGGAGGGGTATACTCCTTTTGTTGCTTATGACGGACAGGCGGCTTTGGAAAAGTTTAAAGAGGCAAAGCCTGACCTTATTGTTTTGGATGTTATGCTTCCTGCTATGGACGGAATGCAGGTATGCCGTGAAATAAGAAAAACCAGCAACGTGCCTATTATTATGCTTACAGCAAAGGGCGAAACCTTTGACAAGGTTTTGGGCTTAGAGCTTGGCGCGGATGACTATGTGGTTAAGCCTTTTGAACCAAAAGAGCTTGTAGCGAGGGTAAAGGCGATTTTAAGAAGATGGGATATGGACAAAGGCTCAAAAGATGCGGACAAAGAGCTTAAGGTTGACGGATTAAGGATTAATCAGACCACGTACGAGGCATATTTAGACGAGCAAAAAATTGAGATGCCGCCAAAGGAGTTTGAACTTTTATATTTTCTTATGTACAACAAAAACAAGGTATTTACCCGTGACCAGTTATTGGACGAAATATGGGGATATGAATTTTTCGGAGATTCGAGAACAGTGGATGTCCACATTAAACGAATACGTGAAAAAATTGAAGGTGAAAATAAACCGTGGCAAATTAAGACCGTTTGGGGAGTTGGATATAAATTCGAAAGTTAGTACCGGGCGGACAATTGTCCGTTTCTTCGCCGCGAAGGCATAGACCTGCCTGGCGGCAAGATATTGTCCGTCTCTCTATTGCTGACAGTCCGGAGGAATTTGTTATGTCTAAAAGAAAAAGCATATTCGGTAAAATATTTAAAGTCAATATAACTACCCTGATTTTCGGACTTATTATTTCAGTGGCATTGCAATATACATTTGTGCTTCAATATACGAAACAGGAACGTGAAAATACTCTGAGAGAAAGCTTGAGAACCATATATGGCAGGGTTTTTATGCCTATGGTAACAAACAATCAGACACACAAAGATTTCATTAGTTCCTTTTTAGAAAATTACACCCACAGTACAGGAAATTATATTTTGATAATAACGCCTGACGGTGATGTTACAATATCATCGTATGAAGATGAAAACGGAATCGCACCGCAATTTTTAAAAGAAGAATACTATAAAGACGTATTGCAAGGTAAAGAAATTACAGCAACAGGCACAATGGGTATTTATAAAACCCCTATGTTAAACATACTGTCTCCTGTATCAATCAACGGAAAAATTGCTGGAGTAATTATGATTAGTTCTCCGATGCCGACAATTTTACGGCAAAATAAAATGATTGCCAGAATTTTTATACTGCCGATCTCATTTGTCGTTATGATTGCGTTAGTTTTATCTTATGTGCTTTCGAGAAGGATAGCCAGACCTATTAAAGAGATGAGTAAGGCTGCGAAACTATTTTCCAAGGGTGATTTCAAGGAAAGAGTATGTATATATGACGAGGATGAGATAGGCGAATTGGCAGAAACGTTTAACAACATGGCTGACGGTCTTGAAAAACTTGAAAATACTCGCCGTAGCTTTGTCGCCAATGTTTCCCATGAATTACGCACGCCAATGACCACCATCACAGGCTTTATTGACGGCATATTAGACGGAACAATTCCGCCCGACAAAGGGAGAGAATATTTAACTATCGTGCTTAACGAAACCAGACGGCTGTCTAGGTTGGTCAGTGATTTGCTTGATGTATCGAAAATAGATGAGGATGAGTTTAAGCTTGAAATTAGTAACTTTGATCTTAACGAGATGATTAGACTTTGTATAATAGGCTTTGAAAAACGGATTAATGAAAAGCAAATTTCAATCAATGTTGATTTTGAAAGCGACGAATGCTTTATCAATGCGGATGTAGACGGAGTACAGAGAGTTCTTACAAATCTTATTGATAACGCCGTTAAATATACGTATATTGAAGGGCGTATTGATTTAGCGGTATATGAGAAAGGGAATCAAATAGCGGTATCTATACGAAATACAGGCGAGGGAATCCCTGAGGCAGATGCCAAAAATATATTTGAACGGTTTTATAAGGTGGATAAATCCCGCGGGCTCAATAAGGAAGGAACCGGATTGGGATTGTATATTGTAAAAAATATAATCAACAGGCTTGGGGGAAATATCACTGTACAAAGCATAGAAGGCGAATATACCGAATTTGTTTTCACACTAAACAAATAATTTAAAATTAATTTAAATATTGTTCATATAAACTTCATAAATAATAGTTATAATTGCATATATAAAGAATTTCTTGTAGGAGGTTTTACTTATGAATGAATTTAATAACCAATTCGAGGGAGGAATTAATCTTAATTCCGAAACAGAAAACAGAGAGACACAACAATCTTCGTTTGTTTCATCTTATCATACCGAAATCAACGCTATTGCACGTCCCAGAGTGTATACCGAACGAAGAAACGCAAAAAAAACAAATAAGAAATGGATTGCCTTGATAGTAGCTGTTGTTTTGGTTTTAAATGCTGGAATTATGGCGTCTGGAATATACTTGGGCAAAAGTCTTTCGGATAATGCAGCGAAGCAAAGAGCAGCTTTATCAATAAAACCATCTGACGATGTTTCGCAAATTAATCCTGAAGGGTATGAAGCCGTACAAACAGTACAGGAAGGTATGGTGCTTACCGTTCCGCAGATTGCAAAGAAAGCCGGTCCGTCTGTGGTAGGTATTTCGAGCACTATTGAGCAGATATCATTTTTCGGTACGTCATCTCAGGACAGCAGCGGTTCCGGAATTATTCTTAATACCGACGGGTACATTGTTACCAATAATCATGTTGTTGAAAAATCCACTTCGGTAAGGGTTACTTTAAATACAGGAGCCGAATATCCCGCAAAGATTATCGGGCGCGATTCACGCTCAGATTTGGCAGTATTAAAGATTGAAGCTAAGGAAGAATTGCATCCTGCCGAAATAGGTGATTCAAGCAAGATTGAGGTGGGTGAAGTCGCGGTCGCAATCGGAAATCCGCTCGGGCAGGAATTTGCGGGAAGTGTGACAGTTGGCGTTATCAGTGCGGTAAACAGGTCAATGACCATACAAAACAAAACCTTGAATCTAATCCAAACCGATGCGGCAATTAACTTCGGTAATTCCGGCGGAGCGCTTGTCAACGGATACGGGCAGGTAATAGGCATTAACACTGCTAAACTGTCAACGACAGGAGTTGAAGGAATGGGTTTTGCTATTCCAATGTCTGAGGCAACTCCGGTAATCAGTGATTTGATTGCTAACGGTTATGTTAAAGGCAGACCTGTTATTGGAATTTCAGGGCGTGTAATTAATGAGCAAACCGCAAAAGCGCAAGGATGGGTTACGGGAATACAAATTACAGAAGTTGTCGAAAACAGCGGAGCAGATATTGCGGGATTAAAAAGAGGCGACATCATTATGAAATTTAATGACGAAAAGGTAATGAATATTGATGAGCTTAACAAGTTTAAAGACAAATATAAATCCGGCGATATTATCAAACTTGAAGTATACCGCTATGAAACAGAAAAAACAGAAACAATAAACGTGAAGTTAGGCGAGGAAAAACCCCAATAGCGCAGACGTTCGCCTGTTTCACTTGCACGCCGGGCACTATTATGTAATTCATTTGTACGCAGGAAGATACTACCATATATTATTTGGTAAATAAATTTTATTAAACTTTAAAAAACCGGACGAGAGAATAGCCTCTGCCCGGTTTTTTGTTTTACAACAAAGAATTGAGATACTTTATCAGCTCATTAAGAGCGACGCCCCTATGGCTGACTGCGTTTTTTATATGCTCCTGCATTTGAGCAAAGCTGATGTCATATGGCGGGTAATAAAAAACAGGGTCATAACCAAATCCGTTTTTTCCTTCCCGATCTGCCAAAATAAGCCCTTCGCACTCACCGCGAAAGGTGATAACGTCTCTTTCCGGCAGGGCAAGAGCTATCACGCACACAAATTTTGCTGTGCGCTTATGAAACGAAACTCCCTCAAGCTCCTGTAACAGTTTATCTATATTTTGGTCATTGGTTGCGTTTTCTCCTGCGTACCTTGCCGTATGTACGCCCGGTCTGCCGGACAGGTAATCAACCATAAGTCCGCTGTCATCCGCAATTACGGGTAAATCGGTAAGTTCGGCTATACTTTTTGCTTTTTTAATGGCGTTGCCTTCAAAGGTGTCCGCATCTTCGTCGACTTCTATATCTATTCCCGCATCAAACTGGGTAATAATGTCATAATTACCGCCCATTACTTTTTTTATCTCTTGTGCCTTGTGTGCGTTTTTGCTTGCAAGTATAATCTGCAAGTTTATCCAACTCCTTTGCCTCTGATTAATAATCTAAACGTGTTGCACTATCAAATTAAACCTAAAATATCATCTGCCGATACTTTGAATATTTTACATATTTTTATCAATGTGTCAATATCCATTTGCCTTTGACGTGTTTCGTAAAGACCGTATGCAGCCGGACTTAATCCAAGCATATTACTTAATTCCACCTGTGTCAGTTTATTTTTTATTCGTAAATCTTTGATTTTTTGTATGTAGTCCAAATTACACCGCTCCTTTCAATAACAATACTACAAATTGTATGTTTTGTCTTGATTTCATTCATAATGTATGATACAATCATTCAAAACGTATGAAAAGGATCGGTGAAAATGGAAACAGAACAAAAGATATGCGGGAATTGCGAGTATTTTATTCAGCATTACAAAAGAAGCAGAAGGGGGATATATGACAAGCTAGGGACAGGTCATTGCAGAGGCAGCAGAATTAAAAAAGGGTTGAGGAACAGATATGTGAGGATAAGTAAGAAAGCGTGCGAGCATTGGGTGCCGCAAAATGAGTAGGGGCGAGGTACGCCCCTAATTTATAGCATCCAGTTAAGCACAAATAACAGCAGTACGCCGGGCACACCGAGCAAACCCACAATTACAGAGGTGATAACGTTTACTCCCATGGTGATACCCGCCATGCCTCCCAGCCAGTTGATAAGCAGAAGCAACGCGCCGCCGAACAGACTGTTTAAAGCAAGTTTAAACAACCATTTAAGTGGTTTTATAAACATCCATACGCAAAGATATATAATAAAAAGTCCAAACATATAAGCTGCTATTGAATAAGCGTCTAATACTGGCATACAACTCATCTCCTTTATAATAAATATACTTGTCCTTTGCAAAAAATATTACTGTATTTTTTAATTATTTGTGGTATAATAATTATTATATGGGGGTGTTCTGCGTGTCAGATACAAATGAAAAAAATACTACTAACGAAATTTTAGAAATTGAACAGAAAGCCAGACAAGAGTTAAAGAAACATAAAGAAACAAAGCACAGGCAATCTATTAAAGAGGAAGATTTGGATTTTACATTTCCAAGCGAGCATAGCTATGGGTCAAATGCCTTAGAGGATAAGGCAGAGCAAGCAGATACACCAGTGGCTTCACAAAAACAGCAGGAAAAGGTAAAAATCAATGTAAAAAATGCGGTTATTATTATTTCTGCAACGGTTGTGTCTTTATTCCTGCTTTGCATAATAGGATTTTTTATTGTCAATCCACAGTTCTTTCCTTTTGACAAAGAACAGCAAAGCACGTTTTTTAGCGGAGATACTGCCGTTATAAGAGCAGTAAAAAACAATGATATTACTAAACTTGAAAATTTACTTCAAAAAAATACCGACCCCAATAAACCCAACAAAAATGGAGAAACAGCTTTATACTATGCGTTTTACCAGCAAGGCTTCGATATGCTGAAAATTCTTGCGGATAACGGTGTTGATTTGAATACTCCAATCATCGATAATACAATTAAAATCTCACCTGACGGCATAAAGGAATACTGTGCCCCGATAATTATAGCCGCTAAGCAGGGAAATAAGGAGATGCTGTCCGAGCTTTCACGTCTTGGCGCAGATATAAATGTAACACACCTTACAAATTTATATACCGCTCTCCATTATACGGCTGAAATGGGAAATAGTGATATTATAACTCACTTGGCGCAGTTAGGCGCGAATTTGGAAAGCAGAAACAAAAACAACCAAACACCATTGCACCGAGCTGTGTATAACGAAAATACTGCAGTAGGAGCCGAGCTTTTGGCTGTTGGAGCAAACCCCAACGCAACCGAGACAAATCTTTGGACGCCTATGCACCACGCCGCACAGGCGGGAAAGGCGGAGTTTATAGAGCGTTTAATATCAGCTAAAGCAAACGTAAACGCGCAAACAACGGATGGTTGGACGCCGCTCCACCTTGCCGCAAATGCAGGAAGAGCAAATTGTGTCGAAATATTAATAAAATTTGGAAAAGCAAATCCAAACATGAAAAATAACAGCGGTGAAACACCGCTGAATAAAGCCTCCGCACGGGGAGATACAAAGATTGTTGATTTTTTATTGGCAAACGGAGCTAAATAGAGCGGTTTTGCCACACTACACAAGGGGGGGCACATTGCCCCCCTTATATATCCCCCTGCATGGCACTAAACATCATGCAGGAGTGTTTTTGAGTAAAGTAAATTTATTCAAAAATAAATTTTATTCGTTTCAATCCTATTATTAGCAAACCGCCGAGCAAACAAACGGATACTAGTTCTCCAACGCCTACAGACAGCATGGTAACAAGCATTGAATATGTTTTGTCATATAAAAGATATAAATATCCGCCAACGATTACGGCGTTAAAGATAACCGGAGGTAATGTTGCCAACGGTTTATTTTTTTTGAGCAGGTATGTACCAACTGCGCCCAACAGAGTCGCCAAACTTCCAAACACGATATCAACCATGCCATAGCCACCTACAATGTTTGCAAGTAAACACCCTACAAATAAACCTGGAATAGCTGCGGGCGTAAAAATAGGAAGCACACATAATGCTTCCGATACACGCAACTGGATAGGCCCATAGCCCCATGGGTTAATTGCTGTTAAAACAGCGTACAACGCGGCAATAATCGCCCCCTGAACTAAAAACTTTACTGATTTTTTCATAGCTTAAAAGCCTCCTTATTAATTTTGGCATATTATCTAACGTTGATAGCCATCTTCTTGCAAAATTTGCGTTATACTTTGTTATTCGTCAGTTAAATAACAATGGTTATTCGCTTTCCTCATGCCTTGTATAACACAAATTTTGCTGTCGAATATACCTATCAAGTCAAGAAATATTGCCAATTGCGGTAAAGGTCCGCATTTTATATATTTAATTTATTTTTTTTACAAATTTATACATTCTATAAATCTTAGAAGTACTACGGCTGCCTCAGCGCGTGTAGCATTTGATAAAGGGTTAAACTCGTTATTATAGCCCTGCATAATATTTAATTGTTTGATTCTTTGCACATCTTGCTTTGCCCAGCTTGAAATATTATCGTAATCAGCGAAATATTCGCTGTCATCAATCGGTATTTCATTTCCTGCCATAACCGCAAACGCTCGGGCGGTCATATATGCCATTATTTCCCGGGTGATAGGCTTGTCCGGCTCAAATTTATCGCTTGGCGTAAATCCTCCGTTTATTAAACCCATATTATAGGCAGTTTGTATGTAATCAGAGTACCAGTCAACAGATACGTCTGAATATATGCCTCTATATTGAACGAATTTGTCTGTTAAAGTGCATATAATAAGCTTCGTGAACTCCGCGCGAGTAATCTCCCTGTCGGGGTAAAATACTAAAACACTGTCGCCTTCTCTCAATGTTAAATACTCGCCTGAAATTATACCTGCAGAACCAAGTGTATTAATTTCATTCTCCGCCCAATGTCCTTTTATATCCACAAACCCGTAAAATTCACCAAATACAGGAATATATGTTAAGTACAGCGCAATAACAAAAGATATCATTTTTTTCATATCAATAACCATTCCCTTCGTCTGCCCCTGTAATACTAATATCATCAATCAACCCTGTACTAACCAAGGTGATAAGACAGGCGATAGCCTGTTACGATTTAAGATACACAATCAATACTGCGATATCCGCAGGAGAAACACCCGAAATTCTTGATGCCTGCCCTATGGATTGAGGTTTTATTTTGTTAAGCTTTTGACGTGCCTCAAGCCTTAATCCGTCAATTTTATCATAATCAATATCCTTTGGAATATTTTTACTTTCAAGTTTCAAAAACTGCTTGGCTTGCGCAAGCTGACGACTGATATACCCTTCATATTTAATGCTGATTTCCACTTGTTCACATACATCATCAGGCAGTTTTTTTCGTCCGGAATCAATTTCTGCCAGTGATGCATATGTTATTTCAGGACGTTTAAGCAAGTCACAAGCATGTATCCCCGTACTTATAGCCGAACTTCCTTGTTTCTCTAAAAACGCCAAAACATCTTCAGACGGCGGGAAAACTACACTAGTAAGACGTTTGATTTCAACTTCAATAAGTTTGCTCTTTTCCAAAAATCTCTCATATCGTTCCTTTGATATAAGACCAATGTCATATCCCATCTTTGTAAGGCGCATGTCTGCGTTGTCCTGACGTAAAAGCAAACGGTATTCCGAGCGTGAGGTCATCATGCGGTATGGCTCGTTTGTTCCTTTCGTTACCAAATCATCAATTAATGTACCTATGTAGGCACAGCTTCTGTCTACGATAAATTCATCCTTGCCTTGTAGCTTACGTGCCGCGTTTATTCCTGCAACCAGTCCCTGTACTGCCGCTTCTTCATAACCGCTTGTTCCGTTAAACTGACCTGCACCGTATAATCCGGAAATATTTTTAAACTCCAGCGTTGCGCACATTTGAGTAGGAGCTGCGCAGTCGTATTCAATCGCGTAGGCACAACGCATAATATGAGTGTTATGCATTCCTTTCAAACTTTTTATCATTTGAATTTGTATATCCTCCGGCATACTGCTTGAAAAACCTTGGATATACATTTCCTCAGTATTTAATCCCATCGGCTCAATAAAAATTTGATGCCTTGGGTTAGAAGCAAAACGTACAACTTTATCCTCTATTGACGGGCAATATCTTGCTCCAATCCCTTCAATATCTCCTGAGTAAAGCGGGGAGCGGTGCAAATTATTTTTTATAATTGAGTGTGTTTTTTCATTGGTATATGTTAAATAACAGGATGCTTGATTTTTAAGCTCCTCTGCTGTTTCAAACGAAAAAGGGGTAATTACATCGTCACCCAATTGTTCCTCCAGTTCCGAAAAATCAATACTTCTTTTATTAACTCTCGGAGGAGTGCCTGTTTTAAAACGTAAAAGCTCAACACCCAAATTGCGCAAACTATCAGATAAAGCAGTGGAAGCAAACATTCCGTCAGGACCGCAATCCTCGCTGTATTCTCCGATAATAATGCGAGATTTTAAATATGTCCCTGTTGCTACTATCACCGCGCGGCATCTATATTCGGCCCCCATTCGTGTTACAACCGAACTCACTGTGCCATCTGCGGTTTTTATTTCCACAATCTCACTTTGGATAATATATAAGTTAGATTGCAATTCAAGACGGTGTTTCATCTCTTCCTGATATTTTTTTCTGTCAATCTGAGCTCGAAGAGAATATACGGCAGGACCTTTACCACGGTTGAGTATCCTTGATTGAATAAAAGTTTTATCCGCCACTTTGCCCATTTCTCCGCCCAAAGCGTCCAATTCACGCACCAAATGCCCTTTAGCGGTGCCTCCGATATTCGGATTACATGGAAGGTTAGCGATACTGTCTAAATTGATGCAAAACAACGCAACTTTGCAACCCAAACGTGCGCCGGCGAAAGCCGCCTCAATCCCTGCATGCCCCCCGCCTATCACAACAATATCATATTCTCCCGCATTATATGACAATTATTTCTTCACCTACCTAAATAAGTACATTTTAACATATTTTTAGATAAATATCAATATGCAATTTTTTACACGATAAATAGTATTAAGATAAAATACAAATTTTATATACAGAAGGAAGTATAGGTAAATATTTAACAGAAATGTTAGAAAATAGTGTATTAAGTAGTGTAGTACCATACGGACCGCCGGAGGGGGTATCAGCAGGGACGGCAGTACCAAACACGAGCCCGGACAGCTGGACCGGCACAGGAAGCGCAGCTACTTTGCCTGCCAGTATATCATTTCACAGTCAATCCACCCTGACTGACGGCAGGGTATTAGTTACCGGAGGTAGCGGCAACGGTGGTAAGTGTTATATATATAGCCCTAGTAGTAATATGTGGAGTGAGGTTGCAAGTTTACCCATAACTATCAAAGAACATTGGCAATCCACATTATTAGATGGCAGGGCAATGGTTAGCGGAGGACTAAATAATAGTAATAATGTAATTGGAACTGTTTATATATATAATCCGAACAACAATGTATGGTCTGAGGTTGCTAGTATGCCTGCAAATATTAGCGGGCACAGGCAGTCTACAATGATAGATGGCAGAGTATTGATTAGTGCGGGAAATAATGATAATAAAGCTTATATTTATACGCCTGACATTGGTCTTGGTTCGTGGGCTAAAGCAGCAGACACGTCTGCGGGTTTTCGTTACCATGGACAGTCTACATTACTAAATGGCAATGTCCTAATTAGCGGAGGAGGATTAGGCTCCGGTAATGGTTTGCGTAATAATACTTATATATATACACCTACAAATACCGGTTCGTGGACTAGTGCGGCAAACTTAAACACTGCCCAAGATGCACACGCTCAATCCACAATGCTTGATGGCAGTGTATTAGTTAGCGGAGGAAGAACCGGTAGCAATAATTTTGTTAATTCTTCTTATTTATATACGCCTAACGCAAGTAATGGCGTGTGGAATACAGCAAAAATTTTGCCTGCTATAGTTGGGTGGCATGGACAATCTACATTGGCAGACGGCAGGGTGATGATTAGTGGAGGCGGAGTTGATAATTCAGGGACCAATCCCTCAACACCGCTTATATTTATACGCCGACGGGATGGGTGGCAGTGGGGACGAACGTCTGTAAAACGCAGTTGGAAAATAGAGCAAGTACAGCCTTTGATGCAGAAGGAAGTATAGGTAAATATTTAACAGAAATGTTAGAAAATAGTGTATTGAGTTCAATAGTACCATATGGACCGCCGGAGGGGGTATCAGCAGGGACGGCAGTACCAAACACGAGCCCGGACAGCTGGACCGGCACAGGAAGCGCAGCTACTTTGCCTGCCAGTATATAGCGTCACGGTCAATCCACCCTACCTGATGGCAGAGTGCTTGTTACCGGAGGAATAAACGGTCGTACTTATTATAAATACTGTTTATATATATACGAACAAGTAGTAATACGTGGAAGTAAGTGGCAGTTTATCTGAGATTTTAACCATGGACAGTCTACGTTAAATGATGGTAAAGTGTTGGTTAGTGGTGGACATAATGGAACTAATACTCTTAAAACCCCTTATGTTTATAATCCTGATAGGAATGAATGGGATGAGGTGGCAAGTTTGGATAGTAGGAGTGCAGGCTCACGGGCAATCTACACTAATAGATGGAAGGATTATTATTAGTGGGGGATATATTTCTGCCGGTAGTAATAAGAATTATTATCTATAACTACTTTAATGATTCATGGATTAGTGTGGCAACATTGTCTGCAAGGTTTTATGCCCATGGACAATCAACAATGTTGGATGGAAGAGTGTTAGATAGCGGAGGATATAATGGTAGCTTTCTTAATACTACGTATATTTATACGCCTACAGGTATAGGGATAGTGGGCTACCGGTTCCTAATACGGGTATTCATTATCATGGACAATCTACATTGGGCAAATGGAAGAGTATTGATTAGCGGAGGGCAAGATAGTAGTGGAAATCGTAATACAGTATATATATATACTCCTGATGCCGGTATAGGTTCATGGGCTAACGCGGCAAATTTGGTTACGGGTGTTTGGTATCATGGGCAATCAACATTAGCGGACGGCAGGGTGCTGGTTAGTGGGGGAACTGATGGAATCACGGGCAGTGATGGTCTCAACACCGCTTATATTTACACGCCGACGGGGTGGGTGGCGGTGGGGACGAATGTCTGTAAAACGCAGTTGGAAAATATAGCAACGTTAGTATTTGATGCAGAAGCAGGCGATGGCCTGTTTTATCGCCGCGAATACAATCAATCACCGCACGTATATGCGACAAATAGTAAATTGGAGTTCCTCATCACAGAAATGTTAGAAAATAGTGTATTAAGTTCAATAGTACCATACGGACCGCCGGAGGGGGTATCGGCAGGGACGGCAGTACCAAACACGAGCCCGGACAGCTGGACCGGCACAGGAAGCGCAGCTACTTTGCCTGCCAGTATATCACATCACCGTCAATCCACTCTGCCTGATGGCAGGGTGTTAATTAGTGGGGGAAATGGTCCTCGGAATAATGTTTATATTTATGATCCCAGTAATAATGTGTGGACCGAGGTTGCGAGTTTACCTGCAAATTTCTCTGGTCATGGACAATCTACATTATTAGATGGCAATGTGTTAGTTAGTGGTGGTAGAAGTTTCATTAACAGTACTAATATTTGGCTTAACACTTCATATGTATATACACCTTATACTGATACATGGGATGAAGCAGCAAAATTGACTGAGAATTTTGATATGCATGCGCAATCAACTCTTATAAACGGCGATGTGTTGATTACAGGGGGAAGTCTTGATGGAGGTGGCGGGATTAATAGAGCTTATATATACACTCCTAGCAGTAATGTATGGAGAAACACAATGGATATTCCCGGGAATTTTCGTAGTCATAAGCAATCGACTCTTTAATGGTGAAATATTGATAAGCGGAGGATTTCAGTGGGTTAATACTGCATATATATGCACAAATATAGATGTAGGTTCATGGACTAGTGTGACATCAATGCCTACATGGTTTTATGAACACGAACAGTCTGTGTTGGTTGATAACAAAGTGATAATTAGCGGAGGATTGAATAACAAAGACAATGTTAACGATACTGTTTATATTTATATGCCTTGTTGGGACATGGGCTCCTGCAGCAACATTGAATACTAAAGTATGGGGACACGGACAGTCTACATTAGTGGACGGCAGGGTGTTGATTAGTGGTGGACGGGATACTTACAGTGGTGGCACTATCTTCAAGACCGCTTACATTTATACGCCGACGGGATGGGTGGCAGTGGGGACGAACGTCTGTAAAACGCAGTTGGAAAATAGAGCAAGTACAGCCTTTGATGCAGAAGGAAGTATAGGTAAATATTTAACAGAAATGTTAGAAAATAGTGTATTAAGTAGTGTAGTACCATACGGACCGCCGGAGGGGGTATCAGCAGGGACGGCAGTACCAAACACGAGCCCGGACAGCTGGACCGGCACAGGAAGCGCAGCTACTTTGCCTGCCAGTATATCCGGTCACGCTCAATCCACCCTGCCAGATGGAAGAATACTTAATTAGTGGAGGAAACAATGGTAGTAGCGCAGTTAACACTGTATATGTATATACGCCAAATGATAATATGTGGAGTGAGATAGCAAGTTTGCCCGTTGTTTTTTGGAGTCATGGACAGTCTGTATTGTTGGATGGTATGGTGTTGGTTAGTGGCGGACAGGATAGCAGTGGTATTATTAATACAACATATGTATATATGCCTGATAGTGATATGTGGACAGATGCAAAAACATTGGATATGGGAATTGCCGGAGCAAGACAATCTACGCTTATTGATGGAAGAGTAATGATTAGCGGGGGATGGGGCAATACGGCTCTTAACACTACTTATATATACTCACCTAATACAAATAGATGGGATAGCGCTGCAAGTTAGATAGGGCTATTTGGGCGCATGGACAATCTACATTACAGGATGGCAGAGTATTGATTGGCGCAGGTCATACTACTAATGTCCGTATATACACGCCTGATGATGGAATAGGTTCATGGGCTAGTGCAAGACCTATACCTACTGATGTTGGTTATCACGGGCAATCTACTTTAGTTGATGGTAGAGTATTAGTAAGTGGAGGGTACATTGGCGTTACCATACCTGTTAATACAACTTATATTTATAATCTTGATACCGATAAATGGGATGAAGTATCACCTATGCCTGTAAAGTTCTTCCACCTTGGACAATCAACCTTAGCGGACGGCAGGGTACTGGTTGCAGGCGGACAGAATGAAAGCGGACGCCTCAACACCACTTATATTTATACGCCGACGGGATGGGTGGCGGTGGGGACGAATGTCCCGGGGGGTGCCCAGAACGGTATACTATTACTATAGTAATATAGAACTATGGTTATATATTATTATAACAATACTATATTATAGTAATATAGAGTTATGGTTATAGTAGTTATGGTAATAGTTTTAAAGTGTACGGTTTATAAAATAAAAAGAGATATTTTTTCCAAAATATCTCTTGCAATTTATTTTATTATGTATTATAATACGTTTTATAAACTTAAATTAAATAAAGAAAACGCAACAGGGGGAGTGCTGGACACACTCCTTGACCCCTTAGCAGGTAGCATAGATACCTACAGTGCCACAAAAGTGACGATGCGACAATTAGTAGTATAGCACATTTTCGTTTACATTGCAATCGTTTTTTAGTGGACAGTGTTTTTTGAGCATATTCAAAAGACATCAACGGGTATTTACCTGCTGGTGTCTTTTTTAGTTTATGTTGACGGGGGCGGCGGCTAGGTGTTTGTTGACAATTTGTAGAGGAGCCGCCCCTGATTGCTGTAAGGGGGTGTTATTGGGGAAAATGGGTTACATAATGTGGGTTTATATCGGTTTTTTGAGTATTATTCAGGTTTTTGGCAAAAAACTTGCAGACATAATTCGGGAGGCTTCTTGATAATTTGACATTTGGTAAAAACAGGAATAAATGCTTGCGCAGTAAGGGATTGGAAGAAAATTCCACGACATTTTGAGTAGGTTGCATTGATAAATCCAACATTAAATGTCGGAAATTGCGGTCGATTGGTAATTGCAAGAAATTCCAAAATATGGTATAGTGTATTCACAAAATACATTTTTTTACATATCGAGGGATGAATTGCATGGTGAAACAACGTAAGATAATAGGAATACTGGTGTGTTTATCGTTTTTGCTGTCGGATATGGTGCTTTACGCGGATTTTAGCGGGATATTTATTGCGGAGACGGCGGCGGTGTCGAGTGAAAGTGAAAGAGAAGAGGAATTGCCTGTTACATATTCATATATGGACATTGACAACACCGAGTACACAGAGGAGGAAGCGGCGGCAAGAATACAACCGTATGCGGGATATTGGGATTTGGAAGCATTTAAGAACATATACGCTCCGTCGATTGCGAACATGACAAACGAGCCGCAATATTCAATGATGGATGGATTTTCGGAATACATATCCACATATACGGGAGAAATGAGTCTTAAGTTTACAGACGCAACGTTTAAGGGCAAGAACGGACTGGATTTGAATTTGACACGGTTGTATCAGACGAATCAGGCATTATGGGGAGAGCGAAGGGTAGAGCTTAGCACAAGCAACAATTTGTATGATACGGTGGTTAACTCCAATTATATACAAAATAGATACGCGCTGGGCGCGGGCTGGTCGTTCGGGTTTCCGTCGATTGAGGTGTGGGGCGATGAGGACTTTGAGCCGGAGTTGTATTATCACACGGGCGAGGGAAATGTGTATCATGTAAATTTTGGGTCAAGGAATTTGAGTAATTTGGATGGATATTCGACTGAGGATATAAAGTTTTGCGAAGATAAAAAGGGATTATATCAAAACGGGGACGGAACTAAGTCGAGATATTATGTGAAACACATCAGCGGAACAAGGCAGTATTTTGGAAAAGACGGACGGCTGCTTGGGATAGTTGACAGGTTTGGGAATAAGATTGACTTTAAACATAAAGAAGCTATGGTGTCAAACATGGTTCCGGGCGGTACGTTTGGTGATGAAGATGGAACCCCTGTGTTGTGGGAAATGGGAAACGGGATGACGAATAACGGTGAAATAATCTCATTTAATTCAGGCACGGCAAGGGACAGTTATTTAAATTCTAAATATATTGAGGTGGAGCCGAACACAAAGTATAAATTCAGCAGGATTTTTTATATGGGTGATGGTGGGGAGCATTCCAAATTTACAGCAAGTGATGTACAGCTTGATATATGTGAGTATAGCACGAGCAGGGTTCTTAGGCGGGCAACGCCGGCACTAAGCCGCAGTTATTTTACGGCTAACGGTGAGTGGAATGCGACAGAGAGCGAGTTTATTACATCTCCGAATACCTATTATATAAAAGTAAAGCTGACGCTTGCAGGCGCAAAGGGCACAATGCTAATTGACGATTTTATAATTGACAAGAGCAGACCGCTTATCAGTGAGATAACTGATACAATAGGCAGGAAGTTTAAGTTTGATTATGGGGATAGTTTGTACGCGACAAAGCGGAGTGCAGGCAGGGACACGAAAACGGATTTGAATATAACGGTAACAATGCCGAATGATGATGGGCGTGAAAGAGTATTTACATATAAACGAATAGTGCAGAGTGTTGTAAACCAGTTTACAACGGAAACGGCACACGCAAACGAAATGCGAAAGTTTTGGATTTTGGACGCTTTTTCAGAAAACGGACAGAATATGCAGGCGTATCATTACCGAAGCCCTGATACTTCGACAACCGGTAAGCAGTATTTTGACAGCTTTTCATTTTTTAAGCAGTACAACGCGGCTGACGCAAACAGTCATGCGGGGATGAATGTAAGGCCGTTGATACAGAGCATGGATATTAATAATACTAGGATAAGCTATGTATATGAGATGACTCCGAAATGGTTGGGAGAAGAGGGGTATTATAAAACAAGAAGGGTGATTTCACGCAGTGAGTCGTACAAAAAGCCGGGTACCAACGCATATACAACCGCGAATGTAACATCGTATAATTATGGCTCAGGCTATATGTCAAATGAAACGGGATATCCTTCTTACACGCAGGATTATATGCAGTTGGAAGACACAGTTGTAACTGTTACGGCGCCGAATCAGTTAAAAACTCGGTACACGTACACCGGTAGCACATTAAAGGCAATAAAAACGTCAATGAATCCGAGTTTGACAACCGGAGAGTATGTACAGTATGAGTTTTCATATGACGGAAAGTTTTATGACAGGGTGTACGAGGTCAAGACAACATATCAGGACAAGAATAACTCCAAAAAGGAGTCGTACAGCCAGACAAAATATACCGAATGGGGAAGTGTGGAAAGCCAAACCTCGGCAATGACCAAGGCGGAGAGAGATAGTAACACTTTAAAAGAAAAACTTACGGTAACGTATCAGTATTACAGCACTATAGAAGGTTCCACGGGGGATATTATCCGTATGTTTGCTATACCGGAGAAGAAAACATGGTATCAGAACTGGGATAAGCCGCCGCTTTCGGAAGAGATTATGTTTGATAGCAGAAGCAGGGTGAGCAGGGTTGTTAACGCCAAAGGCGAGGCTGTAGATTTTGAATATGATGATGAATTATACTACTGGCAGCCTGTAAAAATGAAGGTAAGCGACCATAATAATACGTACACGCTTTATCCGGGTGATTATATTATTGAATACAATTGGGATAAAGGATATGGATTGCATCCATACAAGGTTATACAGCATGATATGGGAGTTAAATATGAGGAAACATATGTTTATGACTTTTTGTATGACAGGTTAAAAACATATACCGACAGCGGAGGTATGGAAACAAATTATCAGTATGACGGTTTGGGGCGGATTAAGAATATAACGTATCCGGCGATTTTGGGAGAGAACGGTAATATAATTGTGACCGAAAATTTTGAATATGATTTCGGCAAGGTGCTGCCGTCAATAAGCAGAACGTTAAACTATGCTTATGTTAGCAAATCGGCAAACGGAAAGGTTTTTGCGCAGAACGAGATATATTTTGACGACTTTGGGCGGAATTATCAAGCGTCTGCTTATGATTATGAGAAAGGGCAATGGATAAGCGAAACAATAGCGTACAATAATCTGGGTCTGGTTGAGAAGGAAACAGACGTGAAGGGAGATGCTTTAACATATTCCTATGATAATCTGAACCAGCCTGTTGAAATAAAAGATAAATTGGGAAATGTCACGGGGTTTGAATATTTGATAAATAGTACCGAAATGTATTTTAAACCGTATAATTCGTCGGCAAAAGAAAATCACTTATTAAGGGAGTTTGACATACGTGGGAACATCACCGCCCAATATGCGTATCCAAAAGGGAGAACCAATACGGCAAGCGTTGAGAGGTATGCATACGATGTTGCGGGAAATGTTCTGACTTATACAGACGCGAACAATAAACAGACGAGATATGAGTATAATGAATTGAATTTGCTTGTAAAAACGGTTTTGCCCGATGCGGCAGCCGGACAGTATCTGACACAAAGTTATTCTAAGACAGGCGCCCCCACGTTTTCAAAGGAGTATGCTTTGGATGCGGTTAGAACAAGCGTTACAATGTATAACGGATTAAATTTGCCTGCGTTGGTTGAAGAGGCGGGTAAGAACGGAGCGGGTTTTGAGTATCATACATATAATCAGGCAAAATTGATGGCTACATACACTGATAAAGCGCAGAAGATTCATTTGTTTGAGTATGATGATATGGGGAATTTGACGGAAGACAGTGTATCGGATGATAGCATAAGTGTGAGGTATAACGAATATGGCAGTCCGACTAAGATTTCACAAACGGATGGGTTTACTTTAATTTACAGTTATGATAAAATGGGTAGGGTAAGCAATAGGAGAATAGACGGCTTTAATACTGCTTTTAGCTATGACATTAAAGGTAAGCTTACAAGTGTTACAGACAATTTCGGGTTAAAGACGGAATACACTCCTGATACAATGGACAGGCTTGGAACGGTAAAGGTTGATAACCAGACCTATACCTATGCTTACTATGAAGATGGGATGCTCAAAAGTGTTACTTATCCGAATGGGGCAATCACCTCATACACTTATGATAACGCTAACCGCGTCGAAATGGTTGAAACAAAAAAAGGCGCGGCGGTAATTAGTTCATATGCTTACACATATTATGCGAATGGGAATATAAATACAGTTAAGGATAAAGATAACCAAACCACAACATATACTTATGACGGGCAAAATCGGCTGACAAGAGTCGTGTATCCTTCAAACACTGTCAGTTATACATATGACGGATTCGGCAACAGAGAGACGGAAACGACAAACGGGGTAAAAAAGACATATGTATATGATGGGTACAACAGGTTGATAAAGGTTGAGGGACAAAGCGGCGAGTATAAGTATGATAAAATGGGCAGCACGCAGACAACCCCTGACGGAGGAGCCTTCGTATATGATGATCGGGATAGGGTAGCGGAATACCGGAAGGATGGTCTGGAAGTCATATATGAATATGACCCGACAGGAATAAGAATAGGTAAGACCGTCAATGGAAGCACAACAAAATACCAGCTTGATACAGGAGGAAACGTAATAGCGGAAACGGACGGAAGCGGAACCGTTACCGCTCAAATAGTACACGGGCATAAGCCGTTGGGACGGAAGGTGAACGGACAGTGGTACTATTATATATATAATGTTCACGGTGATGTAGTGCAGGTGACGGACATTAACGGAAATATTGTTAATATGTACGAGTATGATGTATGGGGAAATATACTAAGCGCAAATGAAACAGTTCCCAACCCCATACGGTACGCAGGTGAGTATTATGACAGTGAAAGCGGATTAATTTATTTACGGGCAAGGTACTACTCGCCAAAACTTGGACGGTTTACACAGGCTGACCCTGCAAAAAAAGACAGAAACTGGTATGCGTATTGCTCGAATAATCCGGTTATGCTGGTTGACCCAAGCGGAATGTATGATGTAGGATTATTAACTGAACTATTAAATTATCAGATAAATTATGTGAGATCTCCGTCAAATATGCATGTCGGTGCAAATAAGATAAGGGACAGTTTGAAAAACAACAGATATTATGTGGAGAATTTTGACCCCGAATTAAATGCGTTGCTTGAACAAATAATTGCAGGCGCAAACAGCGGGTATGGGAGTTCGCCTGAGCTTACAAGACAAGCTATTGCCGCTACCAATGCGTACTGGAAAAACAGTGATTTTGAGTACGCAAGAGATGATGTTATTTTTACAGCGGGGCTGACAGTTGCAGGAGCTATTTTAATTAAGGGCGGGATAAGTATAGTTGGTAGCAGCGGCGGAGGCTCGGTGACGCTCAATTTTTCTAAAACCGCAGCTCAACACATGACTGAAGCAGCTAGGTTTGTTCCGATTCAAATATTACAAGAAGCTATTAAATCAGGAACTGCTGCCGCTGATCCTCAAGGTACTAATATGGTAATGTATTATATTGAAATGTTTAGAAATGGAAATGCATATACACTAGAAGTTCTGTATGACGCTGCAGCCAATACGATTAAGCATTTTAAATATTATTGATAAGGAGACTGAATATGAGTTATCAAAAGAACTATGCAAATAACAGTTTGAATATCAAGGGAATCCATATTTATAAAGAAGATGTTAAATCCGGCAATCCATATAATTCATCAGCTGTAATTGAAGTTGTGTCAGGTTCTTTTTCGGGCATCAGTGAATTTGAATTTGATATAAAACAGTTTGATGTATTTGTAGATGAATTAAAAAGTATGTATAATGATTTGTCAGGAAAAGCAACTTTGAAGGACATTTCATATGGCTCTTATATATCATTTGAGATGAATAAAAAAGGACATTTAATTGTAAGCGGCTTGCTTTTTGATAACCATAAGGAGCAATCTTTAACGTTTTTGTTTGAAACGGATCAGACAATTTTAAAAGATGTTATAAGAGAGATTTCAAATTTAAAAGAGAGTTAAAAGGGGGAAACGACATATTTGTTTTGCCTTACAACGAACACGTATAATCATACTTAAGCAAAAGGAAGTGAAGTTTGTGCAAAGGATAAAGCTTATATCACTATCATTAGTGATATTTCTAATATGCAGTTTGATTTTATATATGCCCGATGCAAAAGGATATAATGGAATCAATACATATATAAACACAGAAGAATTATATGTTTACTCTAGTGGAGAATACAGAGTATGCAGTGACTTAAACGGCGGATATATACATGTTCTGCGCTTTACCGACCCGGTTAGGCGAGATATTGAATATAGCGCCGACGTGGTCGAACTTATTAACCCTCCCCATGGGTTAAGTGTTAATCGTTTGGAACGTTATGTAAACGGCATATATATTATATTTAACGAATATGAAGAAGGGACGGGCGCTGATTCTTGCACAGATGAGCATACAGATTTCGGATTTCGAATTTCAGGCAGCCTATACGGAAGCGGTACGGATTTTGCTTTGGAGAACATATTGATAAGGTCAAATAACTATTTGGAATCTAACACGCCCATTGTTACGTTATCAAGCGATTTGGTAAACGGCGCGGAAAGCGGCACGGTGCGTATGAGTGTCCAAAACGCGACGCTTATCAGAGAGGAAGCTGAAAAGATATCAAGCTACAGTTTCAGACAGTTGAGTAAATACGGATACAAGATAGACAACGTGACAGTCGTTGACGGACACAATGTTGACATTGGCATAATAAAACTAAATGATGATTATGTTAAAAAATATCCCGATTTAGACGTTGACCTGCCGTTTGTTATAGAAAACAGCAGATACACCATAAATATATGGTTTTCATATATCTTGGACACAATTGTGGACGAATATCCTGTAATCATAGAGGAGACGCCGCTAATAACCGCGATTGACGATGATGAAAGCATGGCGGTTGTCTCAACAGACGTACTGTTAAACCATGAGGACGGAGCGAAAATTGTACTGCGGATTGAAGATGGAGAGTTTCAGGAAGAGGATATAGAAGGCAGTAAAACAGTAGCTTTTAAAAATGAATGGAAAGAAGGATATCTGTATGAGAGCGTTAAAGAAGAAACGAATGGCTTGTTTTCAAAGGGTATTGGATACGCGAACTGGACGTTAATCGGAGCGCCTGTAGGTGTATCCATAGATAAAGTTGAATACAGTGATAAACAAAATAGTATTTTTACTGAATACACAACCTACAGCACCGCAACAATAACCCTTAAAGGCAATTCAACCGTTAATAAGCCGTATATGCTTAAAATCCGCTGCCCGTATAATAAATACACCGATTACCGAACCCAAAAGTCTGTGCCGGAGGTATCGTTTATTGAAGCAAACGAGGGCGACGGCAGTACGTTTGATTACTCTCTGGTTGCGGAAATGCAGGTGAGGGTTCCGCTTGGGATAAACGGCATGGATGTGAACGGTGGTACATTGGTTCCCGCGTTTGACCCCGGTATTTATGAGTATGAATTTACCGCGACAAAGGGCGAGGTAATTAACTTTATTCCTCAAACGTATATGGACACAGACGAAATATTATTCGATGGTGACATTGAGTACGATTATGAGGATTTGGACAATGATGGGAACAAAATAGTAAAAAGTGTTCGTGTTACCGGACCGAATTTCACTATTACCATTCGTGATAACATCAACAATACTGAAAAGACCTACATTATAAAGATGGCGAACTGGGATGAATATATGACTTCTACCGTTGTAACACGCAAGTCGGGCGTTATCGCATCCGGCGGAGGCGGGGCGTCACAACCGCCCAAGCTGACCACAAGCCTGCCGAATGTGCTGAAATTAGGCGAGGAATATTGGATTTATAAGTATTTTACCAAAATCTCAAACGGTAAGGAAATATCAAGTTGGGCGTATGATATTACGTTCTCAAATCCTGATGTATTAGAGAAAAAAGGTGATACGATAGTTGCAAAATCGGAGGGAGCGTGTGATATAATTATTACTGACACCGCGACCAAACGACAGGTTACAGTAAGTGTTGTTGTTGGAGGCAAGCCGGCGCAGAATGCAAGTGTGGCATTCGCCGACATACCAACGCATTGGGCGAAGGAGTACATAGAAAAGGTTGCAAGACTTGACTTAATGCAGGGCGTGGGCGATAATAGATTCGACCCCGAAGGTACAGTAATATTTGAAGAAATAGTTACGGTTCTTGACAGATATTTGGTAGAGCGAAACACATTGCCTTACGTTGCAAAAACAACTCCCGCAATTGTCACAAGCGATTGGAGCGAGGCATATGTCCGTGACTTCTTGGGTAGGGTTGATATTGATAAACTTGATAATATGACGGATTTTACAAAACCTGTAAAGCGGGAGCAGGTAGCGTATCTGCTTGCTATTTCGCTGTACCCTAACGAAGAATTACAGAATGTTAGCGCGGGGGATACAGGGTATGTTGACAATATGTTTATTAGCGACAAATTTGCACCGTATATAGTTTTACTTAAAGACAAAGGGATAATGCAGGGTAATGAAAAGAACGCTTTTGACGGGCAGGCGACGCTGACTAGAGCGGAAATGGCGGCTCTTTTAAGTCGTATAGACAGCGGGGTGTGAGCATGAAAAAAATATTTATAACAATTTTAATGTTATGTATTTATAATATGTTATATAACATAAGTGTATGTGCCGCTAATGAGGTAACGTTAGCGCCTGAATACACCACTTATATAACCGCGCCTGTAGCAGAATTGCCTATAAAATTTACCGTAGATAATTATCAGTATCTTAATACAGTTGACGATGCGGGAATAATAGTCTTTGTTTATGACCGAAAAGGAAATTGTGTCAATACACGAACATACAGAGAGTTAGAGTTCGGTATATTTGGCGAAACCTTTACAGTCACGTTTGACGCAATGGAGTGTGCGACTGTTGGCGAAGTCTTTACGGTTGTGGCTCATTTTAACGGAAAGGTATTGACACCTATCAAGTGGCGGATTGCAGGGCAAAGGCCTACCGATGAGGCGGTAGTTATTGTTCCTACAACTCTTGCGTTCGGTGATATTGTTAAGATTGACATAGACAATGACGGGACTTATGATGTCGAAATAAGGGTTGACGAACAAAACAAGCCATATATTTATTCATCATTAAGCTCATTTAATTGCAATATTGAGTTGAACACACAAGGGCAGGCGGTAGTGGTTGTAAATAACCCGCCAAGTAGTATGGACATTGATTTCCCTAATGTTGATATGGCTTTATTATTAAAAGCCGATGAAATGTTGGTTACATTCAGCACACCCTCATATGGTTGGCAGGCAGGGGATAGAATTGAAGTCGATTTGGATGGTGACGAAATCACGGACGTAAAAATAGAATTTAACACGAGCAAACAACCGCAGATTATATATCCTGTACCAAGTGATGATTTTTTCTTAACAATATCCAATGATGGTAAGGTGTCATTGGGTATAAAACCGCCGTACAGCTTAGATTTAAACATGGGAGATTTTGTAATCAATATTATCACGAAGGAAAAACCTATCGTTATACCTGTCACCACTCCGTTAGAAGGATGGCAGAATGATGATGTTATACGCTTTGATATAGGAAAGGACGGACGGGTTGACGTTGTGATGAAGATAGAGAACGGTGTTCCTGTGATAAAAGAACCGATACCAAACGGGATATATTCCGCAAGGCTAGGACAGGGTGGCGTTGTTTCGTTGGTTATAAATCCTCCGCATGGACTGAATGAGAGTAATCCGAACGTAGGTATTACGGTTATACCAAACCAAAGCGGAGGCATAAGCGGAAATAATGAAAATAGTGGTGGCAGTTCAGGTGGAGGCGGAGTTATTCCAACTGCGCTAACCCAACCGCAAGAGCCGATTGAAGAACCGCAAGAGCCAACGGAAACAAATTCAATCTTTAATGACTTAGCAGACGTAGATTGGGCGGCTGATGCGATTAACGGACTGTATGAGTTGAGATTAATAAACGGCAAAGGCAATAATAAATTCGCTCCAAACGACAATATAACCCGTGAGGAATTTGTCAAAATGGTTGTGGGTATGCTAGACATGGAATACTTAGTGACGAAGGAACTTTACCCTAAAGGGCACGCGAGTAGTCCAGTCGTTACTTTTGAGATGGATACAGCTCAAAACGTAACTTCCGAAAAAATAAACAATGATACAGACTTTCCCGACGTAGATAAAAGCGAATGGTATGCCGATTACATAATTACGGCAGTCAAGAATAACATTATAACAGGGCATGACACCGGGCTGTTCGGCATAGGAGAAAACATATCACGGCAGGACATGGCAACAGTGATGTATAGGGTGTTGCAATTGGAAGATGCTGAAATAGAATTACCGTTTGACGATAGCATAGACATAAAAGATTACGCAAAAACCCCTGTATCAGCGTTATACAAGCAAAAACTGATAAGCGGGTATCCCGACGGCACGTTTAAACCGCAGAATCCACTAACGAGGGCGGAAACGGCAGTAGTGTTGTGGAGGGTAGTTAAGACAAATAATTGATAGAAAAAAGCAGGTGTGTTAACCTGCTTTTTTAACTATAGGAAAATATATTGTTGCGTATCACTCGCAAGATAGAATGTAACGTGTATTAATAAATCGCGTACATCTGTTTATGTTGTTTTCATTTCTTTCGTTATCATCATTATTATTATTGGCATTATTATTGAGATTATTACCGTTATTGTTTGAACTTCTATGCCTGACTCTATTGTTATCTAAAAATCTGTCTGCAGGATATTGGCTGTATTCAACATGGACATATGTATCATCACCGAGAGTGATAATATCATTATTAAATATTTTCACATGTCTTAAGGTATGGATTCTGTCGCCGTCTTCGAAAACCTTCATCACACGAAATTCCAACATAATAAGTACCCCCGTTTTCTTCTTATTAACTATATTTATGTTAGTTGCTGTTATTATATTCGCAATGTTTGGATTTAAAAACAAAATTGACAAAGTTCTCTATTTGGTGTAGAATAATACAAGATAAGAGATAAAGAAGGGCAGTGATTGGGTTTGGTGTGGAATAAGCAGTATGAATGTATGAGCAGGGACGAAATTAGCAAATTACAGTCAGAGAGATTACCGAAGCTTGTGAAAAGGGTATATGATAATGTAGGGGCATATCGCGGCAAAATGGATAAAATAGGATTAAAGCCGGAAGATATAAAAAGTGCTGATGACTTGAAACTGTTACCTTTTACAACAAAGCAGGATTTGAGGGACAATTTTCCTTACGGAATGTTTGCAGTTCCAATGGAGGATGTTGTGCGTATTCATGCTTCAAGCGGGACAACAGGCAAGCAGACTGTTGTAGGATATACACAAGATGATGTGAAATTGTGGACAGAGATTATGGCGCGTTCTTTAACGGCAATGGGAGTAACAAAGAAATCAATTGTACATACGGCGTTTGGATATGGTTTATTTACCGGAGGAATTGGAGTGCATTATGGCGCGGAATTAATAGGGGCATCGGTCATTCCGGTTTCAAGCGGAAATTCGCGGAGACAAGTCCAAATAATGCAGGATTTTGGCAGCACGTTTTTAGCGTGTACCCCGTCGTATGCTCTGTCGCTTGCTGAAGTGCTTGCAGACATGGGGTTGTCGAAAGATGACATTAAATTAACGGGAGGCACGTTTGGAGCGGAACCGTGGACTGAAAATATGCGTGAGGAGATAGAGAGTAAACTGGGGATAGACGCGCATGATATATATGGACTTAGCGAAATTGCGGGGCCAGGTGTATCCTATGAATGCGGGTGCAAGGCAGGAATGCACGTGAATGAAGACTTTTTTATGATTGAGGTTATTGATTCTGATACAGGTGAAGTACTGCCGGAGGGAGCAACGGGGGAGGTGGTATTTACTACATTGACAAAACAAGCGTTTCCGCTTATACGTTATCGAACAAGGGATATTGCGAGTCTGATTTATGAAAAGTGTGATTGCGGCAGAACCTTTGCAAGAATGACAAAGCCTTGCGGCAGAAGTGATGATATGCTTATTATACGTGGGGTTAACGTATTTCCGTCGCAGATTGAAAGCGTATTAATGGAAATTGAGGAAACCACTCCGCACTATCAGATTATTGTAGACAGAGTAGGACAGCTTGATACGATAGAAGTTCAGGTTGAGGTGTTGCCTAAGATATTCTCGGACGAAGTGAGGGATTTGGAGGCGGTAGAGCGTAAAATCAAGAGTGCTATTGATAGCACTTTAGGACTTAGGGCGGATGTGCATTTGGTAGAGCCTAAAACTCTTACCCGCAGTGAAGGTAAAGCAGTGAGAGTGATTGACAAGAGAAAGCTGTATTAATATATAAAAGGACGCACAATTGTGCGTGCTTTTTTGTTCCGTATTTTTAAAAAAATGTATTTTTTTAACTTTAAATTAATATTGATTAACGTATTGATTTTTGTTTAAATATATTATATAATGAATTTTAATATGAAAATTAAATGATAGGATAGATGGTGTTTTGCCGAGAGTGGAGGGTCTTATATGAAAAAAATCAGTATTTTGACCATTTTGATGACGATGATCGTATGTGCTTTAATTACGATGTCTGTTTATGCAGATTTTGATTCGTTTTCTGCTGATGTCACAAGACTAATTGAAAATACGTTTAGTGACAAATATGTTTCAAGCATTACAGTCAAAGCGGATGATGATAAAATAACCGTGGATGGTGAAGAAAGAAATGTTTTAGACGGGCGAAGTGCCAAAACATTTAAGCGGAACTCATCATTGATGATACCGGTTAGGACTTTGGCGCAGCAGGATGAAGCGGTATTGACGTATGATGAAGAAACAGAAACAGTAATAATGAGCACTGAAGAATCGACAATAGAGATTACGAACGAACAATCGACGATCTCAGTAAATGATGTTGTTGAGACGTTGACAGAATCTCCTACAATAATAGACGGTGTTATGTATGTGCCTTTGGAGGATGTAGCAATTGCTTTTGGATATGAGGTTAGCAGCGATGATGATACTGCCGTGTTAACAAAGCCTTTTCAAACAAAGCGTTTAATTGTCAAATCAAAGCTTGAAGAGATTGAAACCTTTGGAGCCACAACAGTAATAAGTGGATTTAATGATTTGCATGTTTTGCAGTATGAAACTGAAGAAGAAACCAAATATGCTTTTGAGCGGTTTTCTGCAATGCAAGGCATTGAATATGTTGAGATTGACAAGGTTGTAACAACTGCAGAGCATAAATCATGGGGGACGGATTATATTGGAGCAGATACATATAACGAGTTTTTGGTTTTGATAAAAGTGTCGGCGAACTTCCGAATGTAGTAGTGGCAGTTGTTGATACCGGTGTTGATGCAGGACATGATTTTTTAAAGGACAGGATGGTTTCCGGATGGAACTTTACAACAGCTGTCGGTACAGATACATATGATGTAAACTCCCATGGAACACATGTGTCGGGAATAATAGTTGATGCGACATTGCCGAATGTGAAGATTATGCCTGTAAAAGTTCTGAATGATAAAGGGTCTGGCACCGAACTGTCGGTTTATAATGGTATAGTATATGCAACGAATCAAGAATGTGACGTTATTAATATGAGTTTAGGCGGTAAAGGAAAATCTTTATTCTATGAGGAAGCGATTTCAGAAGCAGTATCTAAAAATGTCATAGTGGTTGTTGCCGCAGGAAATGAAAGTTCTGATGCAAAAGGTCATACACCCGCTAATGTCGAGGCAGCAATAACAGTTGGGGCTATAGATTCCTCGGGTAAAATCGCGTCATTTTCAAATTATGGGCAAATGGTAGATATATGGGCGCCGGGAGTAAAGATAAACAGTTCTATTCCGGGAAATAAATTTGTTGAATACAACGGGACGTCTATGGCCGCCCCCGCTGTTGCGTCTGTTGCCGCGATGCTTAAGACATATGATAAGAGCTTGATTCAGCCACAGGTTGATTATATTCTTAAAGCCTATGCAACAGAAAAGGATATAAATGACCCTTTAAACAGTGGTTTGTTACCTGTGTTGGATACAAGAAGACTAAGTGATATTGATTTTACTAAAGTTCCTATTGTTCAATATTCCGGCGGTTCGGGAACTTTGACCAATCCATACCGAATCAGTACGGTGGGACAACTTGCTGGTTTGGCTGAAGATGTTAACAGAGGGAATGATTATACCGGTACATATTTTAAGCTTACGAAGAGTATAGATTTGGCTCCGTTATTCGGTACAGGGGAAGGATGGACTCCTATCGGTTTTAACAAGGCTTTTGGCGGAACGTTTGACGGAGATAGTTACAAGATAGAAAATCTTTATATAAATAGTGGCGACTCAAGTTCAGGATGGGGACTGTTTGGGAACACAGCAGGCGCGACGATAAAAAATCTTTATGTTTCGATAAGTAATAACGGGATAAATGTTAATTCCAATCAGGTTGGAGGACTTATAGGGAATAAAATTAATACTAAGGTGATAAATTGTCATGTTACCGGAGGAAGTATTACCGGAAGCGACATGGTTGGAGGGCTTATAGGAAGCAACGGGAGCGGAGATGTCGACAGATGTTCCTCTGACACCTCGGTTGCAGGAGGAAACTATGTAGGCGGACTTATAGGACAGGTAAATGCAGGAGGTTCAGTAAGTAATGCTTTTGCCAAAGGAAGTGTCACCGGCACGGGGGATTACATGGGCGGGTTAATCGGTTATTCGACTGACGGAGACCCGGACGCATCTGGTAATAAGATGACCGTGACCAACGCATATACGGCAGGGGAGGTTAACGGAGCAGGGTCCGGTGTCGGAGGACTTATTGGTCGTATCAGCAATGTCATGACAGTGAAGACATCTTATTGGGATAAAGATGTTACAACTAAATCTATCGGGTATGGAATCAACGACGGAACATTTAGTGATGATAATAAAGGATATACAACACTTGATATGAAGCAGACGGGAAGCTACACAGGATTTGATTTTGAGACGGTATGGAATATATCTGATGAATCAAACGATGGATATCCGTTTATCAAAAGAGAGGTAAATGAACCGGTTGCACCTACAGGGCTCGGGATTTCTACATTAGGAACAACCGAGGTAACTTTGACATGGGATAGAATGCCTAATGCAGACTCATATGATGTGTACCGTGGCAGGAATTTTATAGGGAATTGCATTGGGAATTCATATTATGATGATAGCTTGCTTCCTGATACGGTATATACTTACAGGGTTGTTTCAAGATGGCGCGGCTTTACCAGTGACGCGGCAACCATAGTAGTTAGAAGCAGAGATAAATTGGATGCTCCTAAAGGAGTGAAATATACCCTGTATCCTGATAAGGTTTATTTGTCTTGGGAGCAGGTTGAAACAGCGTATGGACATTATGTATATGTTAATGGGGACTTTTACGGCAGTGCTAGATATACAGCAACAGTTGAAAACTTAACACCGGATACGGAGTATACTTTTGGAATTTCTGCAATTGATAATAAACAAGTGATTTATGAACCGGCAACAGTAACGGTAAGAACTCTTAGAGCTGTACCGCCTGCGCCAAAGGGACTTAAGGTAACGAATATTACCTCGACAACCATGACTGTTTCATGGGAGCCGGCTAGTGACGCAAGCAATTATAGAATAGAGTATAACGGCATGCTAGCTTCTAATGTCCTCGCGACTTATTATACTTTAGACAGACTGACTCCCGACACTAATTACACTATAACAGTCAAAGCTCAAAGTAATTCCGGCACAAGTGATGAATCTTCAATAATTGTAAGGACTATAGCTGCCGAACAGGATGCAACGTTATCGGGACTGACGGCAAGATATGCAGGGCAAAAGGCGGATCAGTTTGAGTTTTCAGCTTCAAGCGGAAATACCTATTATACGTTTAAGGTTGCAA
>JALQSN010000502.1:0-37418 GCA_023690525.1 Holotrichia oblita | reverse complement strand
AAGATTCATATAATCCATATCGATTCCCTCGTTCGGGATTTCACGGTTGAATTGTGTGTGCAAATGGAGATATGGTTTTTGCAATAAAGCCAAACCATTTATCCACATCTTACTGGGGCTGAACGTATGGCAGAATGTTATTATTCCCAAACACGAATCGTCATGGTTCGCGTCTTTTACCATTTCCGTTATTTCACCCGCAGTTTTTACAACTTCCTTATATACTACGGAGCAAGGAAGTTTGCCGGAACTGTTAATACCATCGACTATTGCCTTGCTGTCTTTTGCGACTTGTGCAAGTGTTTCCTCGCCGTATAGGAACTGCGAGCCTGTGATAAACCAGAAGCATTTGTTTTTTAAATTCATAATTGTTTTGTACCTTTCTTGATTTTAATATTATTTAATTTAAGTTTGTTGAAAGCGATAATATAAACTGTTCAAAAACTTTATCTCTTTCTTTTGCTATTTCATAATAAGGAAGGTTATACTTTATGCATTGTTTTTAATATACTTGCTTTGTTCAATGATATATTTAAATGTATTATTCTCCCTCAAGGTAATTTATTTCCGAATCAATCTTGTATGTCTTTGTAAAACCGTTTGCTATAACTCTAAACTTTTTAGTTTCTGGATAAAACACAACCTCACGAGTATCCACAGTATCCACATCAAGATAGATTAAAGGTTTATCGGAATGATTTGTTAATTTATGTGCACCGTTTTCATTTGGTGGCATAACAATGACATCACCCTCAGATACAATAAAATCGCCTTTCGGTGTTTTTAATGTAGCAGTACCGGAAATAATATAAAACACTTCTTCTATACCGGTGTGCTGATGATATGGGTAATTACTTTTTCCGGGTTCCAATGTATATAGGGTTACGCAAAGTTTTCCTTCTCCGCTTTTATAAGGTGATACTACATCGCTAACTTTAAATTCAAAAGATTGTTTATGTTTTCCGTTGGGGTCAAAAATCTGGTTCATATTAACATTGCGATATTCGGCTGTTTTTGCGTTTTTTATAATTAATTCCTGCATAGATAAAACCTCCTGTTATTTAAATTAAAAAATGGTACTCCTAGAGATTATAACACGAAGCCACATAGGCGTACCTACATAATTTTAATATTAATATTTATTCCATGTTGTTTAACTAATCTTATTTAATCTTTAAGGCAACAACATCAACTTGCAACTTATCTACAGCTTTTTCAAAATATACAATACGAGGCTCAAACTTATTATTTAACACATCCATATTGATACTAAAAGCATCAAATAAAGCGTTTACCTTCGGAACAAGCGTGTTTTCTAAAGTTACTATAGAATTGTGCATATCATGTAAATCATTTTCTAACTTGTCAAGCCTGAAATTCATTTTTTCCTGATTTGCTTCTAGCTTATCAAACCTTTTTTTCAAGACCTTTTTGTCTATTTTCAAGATTTTTTTGACTAACTTCAAGATTTTTTTGACCGGCTTCAAGATTTTTTTGACCGGCTTCAAGATTTTTTTGACCGGCTTCAAGATTTTTTTGACCGACTTCAAGATTTTTTTGACCGGCTTCAAGATTTTTTTGACCGGCTTCAAGATTTTTTTGACCGGCTTCAAGATTTTTTTGACCGACTTCAAGATTTTTTTGACCGGCTTCAAGATTTTTTTGACCGGCTTCAAGATTTTTTGACCGGCTTCAAGATTTTTTGACCGGCTTCAAGATTTTTTGACCTATTTCAATATTATCTAATCTTCCGTTAATACTTTCCAGTATCGAAAGAATCTTATCCTCGTTATTCATAATACCTCCTTTTTAATTATTAAAACACAATCACTCTGACTGTTCCGCTTTAATTACTTTTAACCGTTTCATAACATCATTTGCTCCCCTACCAAAGTAATCATGCATTATTTTATATTCAGCAAAAAGCTTGTCATAAACTTTAACGTTCTCCGGATTCGGCGTATAAACGGTATCTTTAACTTTTCCGAGTTTCCGTGCCGCTTCAAAAACATCAGGGTACGCACCTGCCGCAACTGCCGCAAATATCGCACTTCCATAAGCAGGGCCGTTTTCAGAACCGGCTATCTTGATTGGCATATTAAGTACGTCAGCGTAAATTTGCATAGTCATAGGGTCTTTTTGGCTAATTCCGCCGCTTGCGTAAAATTCGTTCACCGGGATTCCGTTATCGCGGTAATTCTCTACAAGAACGCGTGTTCCGTATGCTGTAGCCTCTATCAAAGCTCTGTACATTTCTTCCGGTTTTGTTTGGAGAGTCATTCCCAACATTACCCCTGTTAAATCAACGTCAACAAGCACCGAGCGGTTTCCATTCCACCAGTCGAGAGCAACCAATCCGCTTTGTCCGGGTTTTAATACTTCCGCTTTTTCTCTAAGAAATTTATGAAGATTTTTTCCGGCGGTTTTAGCGGCTTCTGTAAAGTCAGAGGGAACACAGTTGTCAACAAACCACGCGAAATGGTCGCCAACACAAGACTGTCCCGCTTCATAACCGTAAAATCCGGGCATAATTCCGTCTGCAACTACTCCGCATATTCCGGGAACTTGCTTTTCAATATCGCCCATCATCATATGGCAAGTAGATGTTCCCATAATAGCGAGCATTTTCCCAACACCGTCTATTCCTACAGCGGGAACACACACATGTGCGTCAACGTTTCCGACAACAACGGCTGTTCCTTCTTTCAAACCTGTTTTAGCCGCCATTTGTGCAGTAATACCGCCGACTTTAGTTCCCAAAGGAATAATATCGGTGGAAAGCTTTTCTTCAACTACATTTTCAAGCTTGGGGTGCAGGGAACGGAAAAAATCCTTACTTGGATAACCTGTCGTCTTATTGTATATTTCCTTGTAACCCGCAGTGCAGGAGTTACGCGTTTCCTTGCCGCTCAATTGCCATACTATCCAGTCAGCGGCTTCTATCCATTTATCCATTGCGTCATATATTTCGGGAGCTTCTTCAACCACCTGCCAAAGTTTGGGGATTGCCCATTCAGACGAGATTTTTCCGCCGTAGTTAGCAAGCCACGGTTCTTTTCTTTCAGCGGCAATTTCGTTTAGCTTGTTTGCATGAGATTGTGCAGCATGGTGTTTCCATAACTTAACCCATGCATGAGGGTTAGATTTATATTCATCAAAAAAGCATAAAGGTGTTCCATCAGCTTTTACCGGCAGAATAGTACAAGCTGTAAAATCTGTTCCCACGCCTATTATATCGTCGGGATTAACTCCGCTTTGCTTTATTACTTCCGGAATCGTATGATAAAGAACATCAAGATAATCTTGCGGGTGCTGTAAAGCCCAGTCATGACCAAGCTTTATTTTTCCGTCCGGAAGCACAGTATCCATGACAGCGTGTGGGTATTCAAGTATAGCGGTTGCACATTCTTCTCCTGTTTCAACATTGACAAGAACAGCACGTCCTGAAAGACTGCCGTAATCAATTCCTATTGTATATTTTTCAGACATAAATTAAACCATTCCTTTTTATTAATTTTTATTTTAAAAACTATTTGCAATTGTGTAAAATATTTAGAATACCTACTAAATTATTATTTACAGTTCTTTTGCTACTTTTGCACCGCGTTCAAGACGCGTATTGCCGTACCATTCATCTGAGTTCAAATAATGCTGTAATACATCTGCATCTTTTAATGCTTCCGAATATTCATCATGTACAATATGCTTATCATTGTGATTATATATCATCTTACATATAATATCTATTTTTTCATCAGAATAACCGCCGTTTTGTTTCAGCATATCCTTAGCAATATCACTGCCTATATAACCATGCTTAGCATGCAGTGCATTTTCTAGCGGGAATTTTTGCTGTGCAAGCCATATATCATGCAGGAGTCCGGCACAGCGGCAAACTTCATCATCAAGCCCGCGTTTTATCGCAATAAGGCGGCACAGCATCGCCACCTCTTCAAGATGAAAAAGCCACCATTCTTTTTTCTTTAAAATTTTATATACTTTATCTTTTAATAAACTATAACTGTCTTTCTCCATATTATTATCAACTAACTTTTATGAAATTAACAATTCGCAAACACTGCAAGCAGGAAGATTTAATGTAAATGTATTATCACCATTAATAGTAACCTCAATCTCTTTTACCGATAATTTATTTAAATTATCAAAATCGTTATATTCGCTCATACCGCCGTTTAAAACACGTCCTGTTACTTTATTTATCTTAACGCCGCTTACTTCACCCGATATTGTTTGTTCTTCGGTAGCAGAAGTGTTTGCTACAGTAGCACAGATTATTCCGTCATTGTTCTTTGAAGCGGAAACGTGAAGCTTCGGAATAATATTTTCGCCTTCCGTCATATCAGCGTCTATAAAGCTGTCCAGTAAATCCGCGTCCTGATGATTCTTGAAAAGGTCAAATACGTGATATGTCGGTGTTTTTATCATTTTATCGCCTTCTGTTAATATAACCGCTTGAAGTACATTTACTGTCTGTGCAAGGTTCGCCATAACCACTCTGTCGCTGTGGTTGTTGAAAATATTAAGCGTTACCGCCGCTACAATAGCGTCACGCATAGTATTCTGCTGATAAAGGAAACCCGGGTTAGTTCCTTCTTCAACCTTGAACCATGTACCCCACTCGTCAACAATTAAGCCAACGCGTTTTTCACGGTCAAACCTGTCCATTATGCGGGTATGATTTTTAATCAGCTCGTCCATGAACAATGCTTTATGGATTGTTTCATAATAATCTGCTTCACTGAAACATGTTGCAGAATTTTTTCCTGCCACGTTCCCGCAACAGTATAATAATGCAGAGTAATAGCGTCCATTTGCCAGTGAGCATTCTGCATAACTTTTTCTGTCCAGTTGTAATCGGCAACATTCGCACCGCAAGCTATTTTGTATATTTTATTATCGCTGTAATTTCTTACATATGTCTGGAAACGTCTATACAAGTCAGCGTAATATTCGGGACGCATATTGCCGCCGCAACCCCAGTTTTCATTACCCACGCCGAAATATTTTAACTTCCAAGCGTCTTTATGTCCGTTTTTCCCTCTTAACTCCGCCATGGGAGAAACGCCGTCAAAAGTCATATATTCAACCCATTCGCTCATTTCCTGAACTGTTCCGCTTCCTACATTGCCATTTACATAAGGTTCACAACCCAGTTGCTTACAGAGCTCGAAAAATTCATGCGTACCGAATGAATTATCTTCAACAACGCCGCCCCAATGCGTATTTATCATTTTTTTACGGCTTTCTTTAGGACCAATACCGTCTTTCCAGTGGTATTCGTCAGCGAAACAACCGCCCGGCCAACGAAGCACAGGGATTTTAATATTCTTTAATGCTTCAACAACATCGTTTCTCATACCGTTTGTGTTCGGGATTTCCGAATTTTCACCAACATAAAGTCCGCCGTAAATGCAACGTCCGAGATGTTCGGAAAAATGTCCGTAAATGTTTTTGTTAATCTTACTTTTTTTATTGTTTGCGTTGATAACCAATTTACTCATTTTAAATACCGTCCTTATTAATATTTATTTTATACTAAATTACACAATTTAGTAATAATAATAACATAATCATGTATGAAAATGCCAACTAAAAATTGCTTAACTTTAATAAATTTTTCTAGTCATTATATAATGGTTCTGATAAAAAAATCGGTTTAAAGACACCGCTTTCTATAAATTTCATCAAATTTTTATGAATGTACGGAACATAATTAATATTTTTTAAATTCTCAATAGGAATCCAAACAGCTTTTGAAGTCATTTGCGGGTCGTCAGGGTTTTGGTCGGGAATACTAGCAAGTTTAAAGTCCGTATCTCCTGTGACTGTCAGTTAAAAACAACACTTATTTTCGGTGTTTCGCCATATAATGAATTACAATGAACAGGTTCATATTCCAAAATATATAACATCTCCCCTACTTCTACAGAAATACCCGTTTCCTCCATAACCTCGCGTATTACAGCTTCTTTAATTAATTCGCCGCTTTCAACTCCGCCACCGGGTAAGTTATAATATACACCGTTACCAAATTCGTTTAACAGAATTTTATCATCTTTAATAACAACCGCTCTTGCACTGATTCTGTGTGATTTAACCATGCTCATTTAACAAGCCTCCTCTTTGATATAAAGCAACCATGCAATGTATATAGAATATAACTATATCCTGCTCCCTTGTTCCTGTATTTCGCACATTTCTTTATATAACCCTTCTTGCTTTGATAATTCCTCGTGGTTTCCTCTCTGCACAATCACTCCATCTTTGAACACCAGTATTAAATCTGCTCTGCGTATTGTGGACAGGCGGTGTGCTATAGCTAGAATCGTTCTGTTGCCTGTCAAATCCATAATCGCCTGTTGAATACCGGCTTCTGTTTGAACATCAACCGAAGCTGTTGCTTCGTCCAGTATTAAAACAGGAGCATTACAAATTACAGACCTTGCTATGGCTATTCTCTGCTTTTGACCGCCTGAAAGACGCGTTCCGCGTTCGCCAACCTTAGTATCGTAACCGTCCGGCATATTTTCTATATCGTCATGAATTCGTGCTATTTTTGCTGCGTTGATTATTTCTTCATACGTTGCGTCCGGACGAGCGAAAGCGATATTTTCGCTAATCGTACCGTTAAACAAAAATGTATCTTGTAATACCATTGCTATGTTTTTTCTTAAATCCTCAAGCTTTAAATTTTTTATATCTTGTCCGTCAAATTTTATAACTCCCGAAACAGGGTCATAAAACCTCGAAACAAGCTGTGCAAGCGTACTTTTGCCGACTCCTGTCGCTCCGACTATAGCAAGCATTTGACCCGGTTCAATCTTGAACGATACATTGCAAAGTACAGGAACGCCTTCTATATAGTGGAATGATACATTATCAAATTCCAACCTGCCTTTAGCGTTTTGAAAAGGTTTTGCGTTTTCTTCATCTTTAATAGTCTGGGGTGCGTCCAGAATTTCGATAACACGCTCCGCTCCTGCGAAAGCTTGCTGCATTGATTCTAATAATTGTGCTATTCCTGTTATAGGAGCATAAAATAATGAAAGATAAAGTAAAAAAGCTACTATATCCGCAACGTTAAGTTGATTTTTATATGCAAAATAGCCGCCAAATCCCACAACTATCACTGTTCCAAGAGAAGTAAGGAATTCCACGCTTGGGTGAAAAATCGCGCTTAGTTTCAAAGCGTGCAGCATGGTTTTTCTTAGTTCGCTTGCTTTTGTAGCAACTTTTTTCGCTGCCGCTTTTTGCTGACCGAAAGATTGTATTTCTTGAACTCCTGAAAAATTATCCTGAAGTTGTGCTGACAACATACCTTGTGTTTTTTGCATTATGCGAAAGCAAGGTCTGACTTTTGTAGCAAATATGTAACCGGAAATAAGTATGAAAGGTATCGGAATGCATGTCAGAAGAGCAAGACCGGGGTTTATCGAAAGAAGCATTACAGTGACACCTATCACTGTAATTACGTTTGTCACCGAATCGGGTAACAAGTGTGCGTACAATTGTTCAAAACAAGCTGTATCGCTTATAGTTCTGCTGACAAGGTCGCCGCTTTCATGAGCGCGATAAAAATCCATTGATAAACCTTGAAGCTTTTTATAGACATTTACTCTAAGTTCTTCCACCAACTGCCAAGCCGCTTTATGTGCCATGTAATTGGATAAAAACCTGAAAATGATTTTTATCAAGTATATTGACAGTAAAAAGAAAACAAGCCCGACTATTTCGTTTAATCCGTTTTCATCCAACCCGCCTGCCACCAATGCAGTCATTCTTGACATAATTCGGGGAGCGATTAAGTTTACCGCTGTCAGCATCAATGTACTAAGTGCCGCAATAATCAAAAGCCATTTATATTTTTTGGCTTCTCCGACTACTCTCAACAATAATTTCATTTCGTTTCCGATTCCTTTTCTCTACTATTTTTTAATATTTCAATTCTACCACATTATGTTAAAAACGTCAAATTAAATAAGCATATTTTTTAAATTATTTTAACATTTTTAAAGATAAATTTATTATACTTTACATAATTTTATTTTTAATTTAAAAAATAAAATACACATTCAAACCGATATTATTTTAGATTTTTTTCCGATTGACAAAAACGCATTATAAGCGTATAATTAATAGTGGAAAATTGAAAGTGGAAAGTGGAAAGTTTTGGAGTCGGCTCTGCCGATTATTAAAAATAAGTTTTGCTAATAGCTAACTTTGCCGACGCGGTAAATCGTCTTTACCAGCGTGGTAAAACATAAAACCTCAACTTTCCGCTTTCAAATACGAAATAACACTTAAGTTGACAATATTGATTAAGATTAATGAATATAAAACAATATAGGGAGATACATTATACAGATTATGAACGGAGATAACGAAAAAAAAGCTTATATAATAAACTTGGCTTTCAAAACATGGCAAAATCAATTATGGTTCTGTGCTATTGACGGAATCGAAAGCGAAAACTTAGATGAAGATTTTAAAAAAGCTGAACGTTCACTTGACGCGGTAGGCGATGCGTGTACTAATTCAAATGAGTTTTTCGCGAAAGTTGTAGAACATTTTGAAAGCTACGGTTTTATGCGTATTCAAAAATGAAAGAAATAATTATAAGTAAAAATGATTCCGGACAGCGTCTTGACAGGTTTTTAAGCAAGGCTTTCCCCGGATTAAGCCAAGGTGTAATAAGAAAAGGAATAAGAACTAAGAATATAAAAGTAGGTAACAAACGTTGTGAAGCCGATTACAAGCTTCAAGAAAACGATTCTATAAAATTATATTTTAATGACAGCGTTTTATTACCTAATATAAAAAAATCGCATTCTGTTAATTACGAAAAATCCGTTCCTCTTAATATAATTTATGAAGACGAAAATATTATATTGACGGACAAACCCGTTGGATTGGTGGTTCATGAGGATAATGAAAATTCGCAGGAAACATTAATTGACGCTTTAACTGAATATTTAATAGAAAAAGGTGAATATTCACCGGAAAACGAGTTATCTTTTCGCCCTTCCTTATGCAACAGAATTGACCGTAATACAGGAGGTATCGTCATTGCCGCAAAGAACGCTGAAGCTTTAAGAATAATGTCGCAAAAAATTCGCGACAGAGAGTTAAAAAAGCTTTATTTATGCGTGGTTTACGGTAAGCCGAAAAAGAAAGAGACTTTTACTCTGTTAAGTGCTTATTTAGAAAAAGTTAACGAAAACAATAATGAAAGTGCCAGGGTAAAAATTACACACAAAAAAACACCTTCCAACCTTACGGTAAAAACAGCGTACCGCGTTTTGGATTATAATGATTATTCGTCGTTGCTTGAAATTGACCTCCTTACTGGTAGAACGCACCAAATAAGAGCACATCTAGCAAGCGAAAGTTTTCCGTTAATGGGTGACGGCAAATATGGGATAAATAAAATTAATAAGCAGTACGGTTATAAAACACAAGCGTTATATAGTTATAAATTACAGTTCGAGTTTAAAACTGACGCAGGTATTTTGAATTATTTAAATGATAAATGCTTTGAGGTTAGACAAGACGATATTTGGTTTATTAAAAAGTTTTATAATGATAAAACTAATGTATAATAATAAATGTTATATTTTTTTCCAAAATTTCTAGGGGCATTATTATATGGATAAGATAATAAAAGAATGGGATAAAGCAGCACAGTCGTATTCAGATTTTGAATCAAAATCTCAATATTCTCTTTTTGCAGAGATTTTATATCAAACCGTTTTAACAGTACGACTAATTTAAAAATTCTTGATGCAGGATGTGGCAATGGAGAACATACGAATACTTTAACACAAAAAGGCGGCGTTGTTATTGGTTGTGACGCTTCGGTAGAAATGATAAAGATTGCTCGAAATAAATATCCGAATTGTAAATATGATTTAGTTAATCTTATGGCGGAAACACCGTATACAAATGATGAATTTGATATTGTTCTATGTAATTTAATGTTAATGGATATTGAACCAATAGATAATACGATTTCCGAATTTTATAGAATATTAAAAGGAAATGGAATACTATTCTTCTCAATTACTCACCCTGCATTTTATCGTGCAGAATGGGAAAGAAATGATAATGGTATTATAATCTCTAAAAAAGTAACAAGTTATATTACTCCGCAAGTTGAACAACAAAATTTTTGGGGTAAAACAATGCATTTCCACAGACCTATTTCTTATTACTTCAACAAGATAGCTAATGCTGGTTTTATCTTAAAAGAAATGTTTGAACCAAAAGTTTATGAAGAGACAAAAATACCGGACATACCTCTCTATTTGTTTGCGGAGTTTAAAAAAACTATTATTCAAACGATTGATAATTAAATTTGGGTGGCAATGTTAGTATAATGAGGATTTATGGAAAGATTTATTTTTTCGGAATTTAATCGCATCATGCTCATTGGTTGTATGGGAAGCGGTAAGAGCTGGCTATCTAAACGCATTGCAAAAATAACCAATTACCCGTTATATCATTTAGATGTTGAACATTGGAAACCCGGTTGGGTTAAAATGTCTAAAGATGAGCAAATTGCACGTCAGCAAGAGATAGTTAAAGGCGAAAAATGGATTATTGACGGCAATTGGGGAGGTACAATGGAAATACGTTATACCGCTGCTGATTTAATCATTTATCTTGACATTAATCGTTTGCTTTGTATGTGGAGTGCGGCGAAACGCACAGGTAAAAAACGTTCAGATTTACCGGACTATTTAGATGAAAAAGGTGTTTTTAGTAAAGAGTTTTTTAAATTTTGTAAATGGATATGGATATTTCCAAAAGATAATAATAACAGGATTATGAACTTGCGAAAAAAGTATCCCGAAAAAGAATTTTTACATATCAAAAGCAGGCGTGAAATTAAGAAGATGTTCTCATAGGTAAAATCACCGTATAATTGGCGGATTTTCCGTCATACTGCGTTAATTTCTCCTTAAATATCAACGGACATTAGCGTCGAAATTGCCTTGTATGGCAAAAAATCCATTCGATTATCCGGCACTTCCACTTATGAGAACAACTTCTAAGAATCTTATAAAAATTAAGGATTAAATAAGTTTGAAAAGTTAGTCAAGTAGAAACTAAACCGTCTTTGCCCCAAGGGTAAAAACCTCAAGAGGAAGGAATGGTTAAAAATATGTCAAAAAGCAACGTCGGAAAACAAAAACGAATTGAAAATTTTGAAATCTTACGTATATCAATGGCTGAAAAAGGATTTCATGAAAAAAAATGTACTATTTCAATATTTAAGGCTAATTTAATGGTTTTCATAACTTCTGTACCGATTATTGCTATTTGTGCTATTATATATTCTATAAAATGGGATTTTACAAAATTAGATACTAATTATTTACTTTTAGCAACAGCCATATTTGCCAGTATCCCTATCCATGAAATTTTGCATGGACTGACTTGGAGTATGTTTTGTAAACACAAAGGAAAAATATTCATTTAGGGGTTATGTGGACAAAACTTACCCCATATTGCCATTGTAAAGAAGCTTTAAAATCCAGCAGTTATATGTTAGGGATTTTAGCACCTTTTGTTGTATTAGGAATTGGTATATTTATTTTATCTTTATTTACAGGCAGTTTGTCTGCATTCTTTTTAAGTGCTATAAACATTGTCTATACTTGCGGCGATTTAACAATTGCATTTTTGTTATTAAAACATAAAAAATCCTTAATTTATGACCACCCGACAGAATGCGGATTTTTAGCATTTTACAAATAATCGCTCCTCGCATTTAAACTCAATTTTTTTCGCTTTAGCGAAAGAGACAGCTTTAGCTGTCTGCCGCTTTAGCGGCAAATTGAGTTGCAACGAAGCGACTTCCTACTAATCGCACGCTTTGTCTGATATGTTGAACCCACCTCCTTAATAGAGGCGGGGGACATAAACGCGAAGTTATAAACATTATCTTCATTATTTTATATTATATTTTAAAATATTAAAAAACTTTTGAATTATTAAAAATAAAATATAAAGCATAAAACGACAAGGTAAAATCATGGAAATTTTAGTTTCCGCATTTAAAGGAACGAATAACGCTTCGAATAAAGTTCTTAATGAAATAACTTATAAATGTGATAAGTTATATTTTTCAAATGATAAAAATTTATCTGAGCAACAACTTTTTACAACACTCGAAAACATACAGTATGATTATATTATTATGTTAGGACAAAAACCCATTATAAAGGACAAAATCTCAATTGAAACGACAGCTAAAGCACAAATTGAAGTAATAAAAACTGATTTTGATTATACAAATGCCGTTGACTTTTTTAATGATAATGGATTTACTGCATATTTATCAAATAATGCTGGTACATCGTATTGCAACCATATTTACTATACCTGTTTAAAATATATAGAAAACGCAAAACAATCAAAAGCAATTTTTATACATATTCCATACCTAAAAAACATTAAAAATATATCTTCATTAGTAACAACTCTTGATGCTTATATAAATAGTCTTTCAACATGTACCATTAATAAATAGCAAGCACATACCTCTTTATAGAAAGGATAAAAAATGAAATATATCGTACTGCTCTGCGACGGAATGTCAGACTTTCCGCTTGCAGAGCTTGATGGAAAAACGCCTATGGAAGCGGCTTTCAAGCCGCATATGGACGGGATTGCCGCAACTGCTGAACTAGGACTGGTAAAAACAGTTCAAGATGGTATGAAACCCGGAAGCGATGTAGCTAACCTTTCGGTATTGGGTTATGACCCCGCATTATATTATTCGGGACGTTCACCTTTGGAAGCGGGAAGTATCGGGATTGATATGAAACCGACAGATGTTTCGTTCAGATGCAACCTCGTTACTTTATCAGAGGACGGCGACGAAAAAGAAGAAATACATTACAACGATAAAATCATGATTGATTATTGTGCCGGAGATATTTCGACAGCGGATGCTAATATTTTAATTGAATATATAGAAAAAGAACTCGGAACAGAAGAATTTCGTTTTTATAGCGGTGTAAGCTACCGCCATTGTTTAATTTGGGACAATGGAACTCTTGATGTCGGTGTTTTAACTCCGCCTCATGACATATCCGATAAAAAAATCAACGACTTTTTGAATGTTAACGACAAAGGCACAATTTTATTGGAAATGATGAAAAAATCTTATAATCTACTAAAAAATCACCCGTTGAATCTCGAAAGAATTAAAAAAGGAAAACGACCGGCTAACAGCATTTGGCTATGGGGTGAAGGAGTCAGGAAAGATTTACCTTTGTTTAAAGATAAATATAAACTGAACGGTGCAATGATTTCAGCGGTGGATTTACTAAAAGGAATAGGTAAATTCACCGGTATGGACATTATCGAGGTAGAAGGTGCTACAGGGTATCTTGACACCAACTTCGACGGAAAAGCACAAGCAGCGATTAATACTTTAAAATCGGGAAATGATTTTATATACATTCATGTAGAAGCTCCCGACGAATGCGGTCACCGTCATGAAATACAAGGTAAAATAAAATCTATTGAATTAATAGATGCTTTAATATTAAAACCGTTGTTGGAAGCTTTTAAAAGTGAGGAATTTAAGCTGTTAATTTGTCCTGACCACCCGACACCACTTGTTTTAAAAACTCACACAAACGACCCAGTACCTTACCTTATTTACGACAGCCGTATTAATTCTATTAACGAACAAATAAACCTATGTTTTTCGGAAAAAACCGCACAGGAGCAAGGCAGATATATAGCTCATGGTTACAAGCTTATGGAACATTTTTTAAAATAATATATAAGGAACTGTGAAACAATAACTTGAACATTTGCCTTGTGTTTTTGCCGCCATACTGCGTTAATTTTTTTAAATATCAATGGATAATTCGCAGTAGGAAACCATAAAGGTTTCCTACCTAAATTGCCTTGTCTGACCGCAAAAACCCGAAGGCAAATTTGTTCAACTTATTATTGCAAAATTCTTAAGGATATGTTTCTATAATTGAATTTGATTAAAAATTTAGCCTATTAGTATACAAAAAAGGTGGTGACGGGTATAAACACAGAAAAAAACCTGACCGGTAAAAATAATTCTTTGCAAGTGGATTATGAAGAAGATAAAGATAATTCAAATAGTAATGTGGATTATAATTACAATATTATAGAAAAAGAAACAGATTTAATTGAAAACATTGATTCCGGAAACGAAACAATTCTATATAAAAATAGCGAAAATATTGAAAATACTGACATTTTAAATGTCATTTTGGCTAGCGATATTATTGCTGAAGAAAATGATATTAACTTTGAAAATGTTATTTCTGATAACGATGAAATAGAAACGCTTTATTCGATAACCGAAGAAATGACAGATGAGATAATCAGCCTTTCCGACCGCCTTAATGAACAGTTCAAACAAAAAGAAGCGAATAAAGAAGTAAACGAAATCACAAGTAAAATAAACCGGAAAATAAGTAAAGATGCAAAGTTTAAGTACCACATAGGTTCTGCGAGTGCGGCACTATCCTTGATATTTATGGGGTTTGCTCTTATCTATGGATTGTTCTCCGTAAACGGAATAATACAAGTGTTCCGTCTTTCGCCTGTGATGTTGGTGTTTTTGGGGATTGAAATATTGTTAAACGCAATATTAAAAAAATCCTTCCGCTTTAGGGTAAATCTTTTTGATTATGCTCTTTCCGGAAGTCTTATATTAATTACTTTTTTATTGTCCTTGTGTTATGTAGGTTTTTCAAATTCAGAGCTTACAAAAGAAAACATAGAAAATCGACTTGAAGGCGAAATGAATGAAGTATTGACCAAAGAATTTTTACAATTAAATTCATTACTCACGCTTGAAGAAGAAAGCGTTCTAATAGGAAACGTGGAATCAGAAATTTCATTGTACAACGAAGATTTATACGGATATAAAAATATTCAAAACATTCAAGCGAGTGATTCGTTAAATATAAAAGTTTATTTTAATGTTGCTCATAAATCAATTTCTAAGTTCGCAGCTGACTGCGTTAAGGTACTGGCTGTTTTAAAAGATACAAATTACCCGCTTGATGATATTGAGTTCACAAGCCGTGAACAGAGCAGTTATATATACGTTAAGCTTAACGCAAGGCTTCAAAGCGACATAAAAGTGTCAGAAATAATGCGGATAGTTGATTATTATATTGACAATATAAATATGGATGATTTATTTTATGAAGATGAATCGAGTGGTTGAATACCCATTAACTAGATTGCCGAATTTTCAATCCCTGTCTCCTCATGGTGAAATAAAATATATAAGGAGGAATTGAAAATTTTAATTTTAAATTAATAAAAAATATACAAAATGATAATTTAAAGAAAAACATAGAGTTATTTTTAACTACATATAATAATGAGATTAAACTATTTTTTTAACTCCCTATCTGACACCCATAAGTAGCTGTATTTAATAAAAATTATACGATTTTATACAATTTATTAATAAATGAAAAAGCTTTTAAATCCGCATAATAACAGGATTTAAAAGCTTTTTTTATAATCGGGGCAACAGGACTCGAACCTGCGGCATCATGGTCCCAAACCATGCACTCTACCAAACTGAGCTATGCCCCGTTATAATATACAAAATATTTTTAAAAAACATTATATTAAAATTATTTCATGTTGTTTAATTTAATTAAACTAAATATCCGTTAATTCAGCTTTATATAAACATCTGAATAACGGATAAGATATGGTGCGCCATCAGGGACTCGAACCCCGGACCAACCGGTTATGAGCCGGTTGCTCTAACCAACTGAGCTAATGGCGCTTTAAGTTAATGACCCGTACGGGAATCGAACCCATGTTTCCGCCGTGAAAGGGCGGTGTCTTAACCGCTTGACCAACGGGCCTTATATATTTAATAGTAGCGGCAGTCGGATTTGAACCAACGACACCCCGGGTATGAACCGAGTGCTCTAGCCAACTGAGCTATGCCGCCATAAAAAATGTATTAAAACTATACTTATGTATTTGTGCAAAATTATATAAACGTTAATAATATAATGTAATATAATATAGCAAAATTTTTGAATTTTTATACATGTTTTAAACAACTAGCTTATTATAGCACAAATCTTTTATGTTGTCAATACATTATTTTAATTTTTTTATAAAATTTTAAAATAATAAGGTCATTACAGCAAAAAGAGAAAAACACCGAAATATAAGAAAAGAATAGTAATAAAATAATTTGGTAGAAAACCTTAAAAAAACGACTTACTGCTTATACAATCAATACATACTTACAAAATATACAGGATAGATTGTTAAATATTTAATTTATCTTGCAATTGTACATTTTTTTGTTTATAATATAAATAAGAATAAGCAAGGTTAATATAAGGTAAGGTCGGAATATGAAGCAGTTTTTTAATTTGTTTTGGGATTATTTCAAGCGGCTCGATAAGCTGCTTATTTTGCTGTGCCTTGTCGCTTGCGGATTCAGTGTGGTTTTGCTTTATACAATGTTTATTAATGAAATAAGTGCTTTTGTATTAGAGCGGCATTATAAAATGCAATTTTACATGACGTTATTAGGATTGGCCGCTGCACTTGTTATCACCGCAATAAATTACCGAACTCTTTCAAAATTATGGTTTATCTACACACCGTTAGCTTTGATATTAACGCTTTTGCTTTTTACCTCGCTTGGAATTTCAGTTGAAGGTGCGGATGATATAGGTTGGCTGGATTTAGGTTTTACATCGATACAACCATCCGAGTTCTTAAAAATAGCATTCATAATGACATTTTCAACTCATTTGTCTAAACTCGGTAAAAAAATAAATTCTATACCCCACCTAATTCTATTATGTGCTCACGGATTGGCACCGGTTGCATTAATTTCTATACAAGGAGATCACGGAACAGCGTTAGTATTTCTTTTTATGTTTATATCCATGATGTTTGCAGCAGGTTTATGGTGGAGGTATATTATTGCCGGCTTTACAATTGTTCCGGTTGGATTATATATTGCGTGGAATTATTTAATGCAGCCGCACCATAAATTAAGATTTTTAGTACTTTATGACGAAGCGGTGCAGGCTGAGCAAATGTTAAACTTATACAACCAACAAAGGCAAGGACTTATTGCCATAGGTTCAGGCGAACTTACAGGTAAAGGTCTGCTGGGGGGTGATTATTCCTATGTTGCTGCTATTCAAACAGATTTTATTTTTTCATATATAGGAATGACATTGGGTTTTATTGGTTGTGTTGCGACTGTAATTTTGCTTCTTTTTATTTGTTTAAAAATCCTTCATATATCATTTTATTCACGTGATATGTTAGGCCGTTTAATATGTATCGGGGTATTTTCAATGTTTCTGTTCCATTCAATTATAAACATAGGTATGGCTCTAGCGGTAATCCCTGTTATAGGAATACCTCTCCCGTTCATAAGTGCAGGCGGAAGTTCACTTCTCGCTCTTTACGGTTCAATCGGTCTTGCACTTTCTGTATATGCACATAAAGACAAGAAGAGGTACATGTTTTTTACAGAAAAAGATTAAATGCAGGAGGAAATATAATTTATGCAATATTTTGAAAGTCCCGCGTATGCCGAATGGAGCAAACGAATTTACGGCGACGACTTAAAGCAAATGGGTATGGTGACAATGAAAGAGCTTAAATTATTTTACAGAGAAACAGCTGTACCGTTTGATTCAGATATTTTAGATATGGGCTGCGGCCCGGGTTACATTACTGCAGCCATTGCGGAACATTTTAAATCACGAGTTTTAGGAATTGATAATGATGAGGAATCAATAAAATACGCGAAAAAAACATTTCATGATAATCCTTCTTTAAGTTTCAAGCTTATGGATTATAACGATGTTTCATTTGGTGAATCAACGTTTGAATTAATATATTTTTTCGACACATTATATTTTACGTTTTCAATTGAAAAACTGCGTATTCTTTTAGATAAATGTTTGATTATGTTAAAACCCGGCGGACATCTGAGTATATTTTGGTCTAATCACCCGAAAATGTATGAAATGATAGAACCGGGTGCCTCAAATACACAGGTAGGTATTTGGGGCAATGACAACAAAAACAATTTAAAAGTTAAATCATTTGATTTAACTGAAGAACACAGAAAATTCTGGCCTTCAGCATATAACGAAGGAATAGCAATGGAAAACGAATTACGTAGCGAGATAGGGGAAGTATACGATGAATTAATGAAAGAACGTACATACTTTTCCAAATTATGTGAAGAAGGCGAAGCAGGAGGAATATACCGATGGCTATACATCTTTACAAAAAATAGTGATATTAAGTAAATTAACAGTTGAGTATATATGAAAGGGAATCGAATTATGCATAAACCGAAATTCATCAAGCCTGAATTGCTATACCCGAAAGCTTCTTTAAAATCTCAAAGAGAACGATATAAGAAAGCCATAAAGGAATATGGAGAATATTTTTATCCGGACGGCGGAATGGGCGAAATACGCGTTTTTTCTGTTCCGGGACGAACAGAAGTAGGCGGAAATCATACAGACCATAATAACGGGAAAGTATTAGCGGCGAGCGTTAACCTTGATATTATCGCTATTGTCGAGCCGATTGAAGCAAACAAGATAGCAGTAAAATCGGAAGGTTTTGAAGAAGTTGGCGTTTGGCTTGATAACTTGAATCCTGTTGAAAGCGAAATCAATACATCTGAAGCACTAATAAGGGGAGTATGTAAAGGTTTCGTCAAAAACGGTTATAAAATAGGCGGTTTTAAAGCTTATACAACTTCAAATGTGCTAAAAGGTTCTGGTTTGTCATCTTCAGCGGCTTTTGAAGTTCTTATATGTAATATTTTATCTTACTTGTATAACGGAGGAAAAATAGACCCGATAAAAAACGCTCATATATCGCAGTTCGCGGAAAATAAATATTTTGGTAAGCCATGCGGTTTAATGGACCAAATAGCTTGTTCGGTAGGCGGTTTTGTAACAATTGATTTTAAAGACAACGGCTCGCCGATTGTTGAAACAGTTGATTTTGATTTTGAAAGTTCAAACCATGCACTTTGTATAGTTGATACAAAAGGTGACCATGCCGATTTAACAGACGAATACGCTTCTATTCCGGAGGAAATGAAAAGTGTTGCTGCATTTTTCGACGTCGATATTTTACGTAAAGTTTCACGTCAGGATATATTGCTTAACATTAACAGTTTACGCGAGGAATTAGGCGACCGTGCAGTACTGCGTGCCTTACATTTTTTCAATGAAAACGAGCGAGTGGAGAAGCTGGTTCACACGTTGAAAAACAATGAATTCAACCATTTTCTTGATTATATCAAGGAAAGCGGCAACAGTTCATTTAAATATTTACAAAATGTTTTCACATGCAGCGATTTTAATCATCAGGCTTTATCAATCGGGCTTATAAGGTCTGAAATCGTTCTTGGGAAAAAAGGTGCTTGCCGCGTGCATGGCGGAGGTTTTGCGGGAACACTACAAGCGTTTGTACCATTTGAATTATTAAAAGAATATAAAATGGAGCTTGAAACAGTTTTCGGTGCAAATTCTTGCCATACTCTTTCTATAAGAGCATTTGGCGGAGTTGAGGTGGATTTAAGCGAGGAATTATGTTAATACGAAATGTAATACTTTCAGATATCCCAAAATGGCTCATGCTTTCAAAAGAATATGATGTTTATGTAAGGGAATTAGTTAATGATTTAACTGAATGGTATGAAGGAAACGAAGAATCTGTTTCATACGATAATTACATGAAAGCGAAAATTACTCAAAAAGAAGCCTTTATTGCTGTAAGTAAAGATAGTGATGAATGTTGCGGAATTATCGCTATATCAAGAAAAAATAACAACATTACTTTTTTCGGAATTTCACATAAATATAACTTTATGGAAACAGGAAAACTTCTTTTAAATTACGCGTTAGAACAATTAAATATTAATGTTGATATATCTGTTAATATCATAAAAAGTGAAGAAAATCACATACAAAACCAATATAGATTATTTTCTAATCATGGATTTTTTTATACATCTGACGGGTTGGAAAATGGTGTTCCTGTTATAATCATGAAAAAAAGTAACAATGGCAATAATTAAGTATAGACGGAAAATAAATTCCCGTCTATACAATCGAAATTATTACCAGAACAACTTAAAGTTTAAATTCTTCTACCACTTTTATTAGCTTATTATCCACCAATGCATCAACTTTAACACCGTTTTCCGTAAATTCCTCACTAAATACCTTTCCGCTCTGACGTATTTGTGCAATAATACCGGCTTTATCGTAAGGGAACAGCATAGACATTCTTTTTGCACTTTCGGGAAGAATCCGTGTTATTTTCAATAGCATCTCGTCCAGTCCCTCACCTGTTTTAGCGGAGATTTTAACACTTGTATCATCAACCGGAACGTTATTCGGGATTTTATCGCATTTATTCAATATGTTTAAGACTGGTATTTCCGCACAACCCAGTTCAGCCAGTATTTCCTGCGTAGTTTGGACTTTTTGGCTTACTTCCGGGTCAGAAATATCGCATACGTGCAGTATAATATCGGCGTTTTTAGCTTCTTCAAGCGTTGATTTAAATGCCTCTATAAGGTGATGCGGTAAACGCCTTATAAGCCCTACAGTATCTATGAGCGTTAAGGAGCGTCCGTCCGGTAATTCTATTGCACGTGATGTAAGGTCAAGAGTTGCGAATAATTTATTTTCAACAAGAACCCCCGCGTCGGTAAGTTTATTCAAAAGCGTAGATTTTCCAACGTTAGTATAACCAACAATCGCTCCGGTAAGAACATCGTTCTTTTTACGGCGTGAACGTGAAAATTCGCGTCTGGATTCAAGTTCTCTCAATTCGTCTGTAAGCTTTGCAATTCTGCGGCGAATATGACGGCGGTCAGTTTCAAGCTGTGTTTCGCCCGGTCCTCGCGAACCTATACCCATACCCTTGGCACTTCCTCCCATTCGTGACATGGAAGCACCTATTCCTGCTAAACGCGGCAGTCTGTATTTAAGCTGTGCAAGTTCTACCTGAAGCTTGCCTTCGCTTGAAACAGCACGCCCCGCAAATATATCAAGAATAAGCATGGTTCTGTCTATTACCTTAGTATCTGTTATCTTTTCAATATTGCGTATCTGAGAAGAAGAAAGCTCTGTGTCGAAAATTATAATCTCTATGTCTTCTCCCTTACATAATTCTTTGATTTCCTCAATTTTTCCTTCTCCCAAAACAGTCGCACTGTCGGGAACAGGACGCTTTTGGATAACCCGCGAAACGGTAACGGCACCTGCGGTATCGGCAAGTTCTTCAAGTTCGTTCATTGACACTTCGGCGTCATATTCGCCTGTGTCGAGTGAAGCAAGCAAAGCACGTGTAAGTTCCTTATTAATTTCTGTAATTTTTTTTGTATTTTTGTTTTCCATATTAAAATATATCCTTTCTGAAAGGTCGTTGATTATGAAGTTTAAAAAATATGATGTCATTATCGTAGGCGGCGGTATATCGGGAATATATTGTGCCGTGAATCTTCCGGTTAATTTAAATATACTGGTTTTGTCGAAAAACCGGCTTACTGTTTGTAATTCTGCACTTGCACAAGGTGGAGTAGCCGCTGTTCTGGACAAAGACAACGACAGCTTTGAACATCATATAAACGACACCTTAATTGCGGGAGGTTATAAGAACGACCGTGAAAATTTAAAAATCTTAGTCGAAGAAGGTCCTAACGATATACAACAGCTTTTAAAAATGGGAGTAAGCTTCGACCGTAAGGACGATGGTTCTATTGACCTGACTCTTGAAGGCGGTCATACCAGACACCGTATCGCACACCACAAAGACAGTACCGGGTACGAGATAGAAACCGCGCTTCTAAACTATGTCGGGTCGTTTTCAAATATAACCTTGCTCGATAACGCCCACCTCCTCGGACTGATAAAGGAGGGTGACTGGTTTCTCGCGGATACCTATAAAGATAACACGCATTATTATTATACTACAAAGTACTGTGTTCTTGCAACAGGCGGAATAGGAAGAATTTACGATTTTACAACAAATTCTATGATTGCGACAGGTGACGGGATATATTTTGCATATAACATGGGTGCAAAAATAAAAAACCTTAGTTATATTCAATTCCACCCGACTGCTTTTGCTGATAAAGAAAACCGTGAATGTTTCCTCATTTCTGAAGCAGTACGGGGGGAAGGAGCGTATCTTTTAAATTGCCGTAAAGAACGTTTTATGCTTAAATACGAACCCAAACGCAAAGAACTCGCACCTCGCGATGTTGTTTCGCAATGTATAATAAAAGAACAGGAATTAACCGGAAGCAGTGATTTTTACCTTGATATTTCGCATAAAGACAGTGAATATATAAAAAACCGATTTCCAATGATATATAAACGCGTACTTGAAAAAGGTTTCGATATGACAAGAGAACCAATACCTATTTATCCGTGTCAGCATTATCTTATGGGCGGAATCGCCATAGATAAAAATGGTGCGACAGCTGTCGAGAATCTTTATGCGGCGGGTGAATGCTCAAACAGCGGTGTTCATGGTGTAAACAGGCTTGCCAGTAATTCTTTACTTGAAGCTTTGGTATTTTCACGCAAAGTTGCTGAAAATATTAAAAATAAATTCAACAAGGAAAATAAAAATAACATTGAAATTGAAACAGATAGCGAATATATCGAATTTTCTGATTACCCCACCCCGGACGGATTGAAAAAACCTGTAAGAATACGCAGCGAAATAAGACGTATAATGCAGAAAAGCTTTTTTGTTGTGCCGAATATAGATGAATGCAGAAAAGGGCTTGAACGCGTCAAGGAAATTATGAGGGTTTTGGAAACGGGAAAATATGCTGTAAAACCTGATTTTGTAGAAGCAAAATCAATTGCTACCGCCGCTTATATTATATTAAGTGAGATTGTTGAAGGTAAATAGAGGTTTAAAAATTATTAACAGAAAGGAAATTATTATGCTTTCAAAATTTTATACCGATGAAATTATTATAACCGCATTGAAAGAAGATATTAATTATATTGACACTACTACAGACCTTTTGATTAATCCCGATGAAACATCGGAAGCTTATTTTATTGCAAAAGACAACGGAGTTCTGTCAGGAATTGATATAGCTTGCCGCGTTTTTGAGCTTTTAGACGAAAAGGTTATTATAAATAAACATTTTAACGATGGAGCAGTTATAAATAAAAATGATATTATCGCAGAATTTAAAGGAAAAACACAAGCTCTTTTAAAAGGCGAACGCACCGCTCTTAATTTTATACAACACATGAGTGGAATCTCGACATATACCTCGAAATGCGTTAAGCTAATTCAAGGTACAAAAGCGGTGATTGCTGATACTAGAAAGACTTTACCCGGATTACGTCCGATTCAAAAATACGCAGTCAGATGCGGAGGCGGCTCTAACCACCGTTTTAACCTTTCAGACGCGGCAATGTTAAAAGACAATCACATTGACGCTTATGGCGGTATAACGAAAGCTGTTACTGCCTTGCGAAAAAAAATAGGTCATATGGTAAAGATTGAGCTTGAAGTAAGGAATCATGAAGAACTTAAAGAAGCTTTGGAATTAAACGTTGATGTAATAATGCTTGACAATATGACGGTTGAAAAAATGAAAACAGCCGTAGAAATTACTAAAGGAAAAGCACTGCTTGAAGCCAGCGGAAATATTACAATTGAAAACATTCGTACAGTTGCAGAAAGCGGCGTTGATATAATAAGTCTCGGTGCTTTAACTCACAGCGTAACGGCATTTGATATATCGATGAAATGGAAATAAGAAGAATAACAATTTAGTTGTACGTAGAAAATTTATATTATCAGAGGTGAATTTGTTGAGTTACAATAATTTTTATCATGCAAGCGATGTCGGAAACCTAACGGAACTGTTACCCTTATCGACCGCAAAAGATAGCGATAAAAAAGTGTGTTATTTTACGCCTGTGAAAGCATACGCCCTTTTTTATCTACGTGATAAAGAAATAAATCACGTTACTTGTGGCGTGTCGGACGAAGGAATAAGTATTTATCACGAACAGTTTCCAGACCAATTAAAGAAGATTTATCAAGGCAGAAGCGGTTATTTATATTCTTGCAGAAACGATGCTAATTTTAAAATAGCCCACACAAACGGAATATGGGCGGCAACACAACCTGTGGCTGTCGCGTCAGTGGAGTATATAGATGATGTATATGCTGAAATATTGAAAGCGGAGAAATCGGGTAAAGTTCAAATAATCCATTATGAGTCGCTTTCCGATGAGGAAAAGCGAAAAAATGCGAACGATATCAAAAATTTTATTATAAAAAGGGGTTTTTTGACCGCTGGCACATCACAAGCTCGCTTTTTTGCTGAAAACTATCCGCAATCATGGGAAGAAGCCGAAATACAAAAAGGCGAATAGTATAAGCATTTTTTACAGTTAACCATAATTTATTTAAAACCATCATTTAAAATCGCCCACGGATTGGACACCATAATTTTCAATTTTTTATTATAGAAATAAGCATTTTATACAGCTAACTGAATCAGTTACTAAAAAAATATGGAGATAGCTTGTCAAATTCCAAGCTATCTCCATTATTTTATATTAAAGTACTTTTAAATTTTAAATCAATATCCTCAGCCGCTTGTTTTCCCGCACCCATAGCTAGGATTACTGTAGCAGCTCCCGTTACTGCGTCACCGCCTGCCCAGACATTATCTACTGTCGTGCGGAGATTTTCATCAACGATAATACAACCTCTTTTATTAGTCGCCAAATCAGGTGATGAGGTTCTTACCAGAGGGTTTGGTGAAGTTCCTATCGCCATAATCACTAAATCCGCTTCAATTATTAAGTTACTGTTTTCTACCGGAAAAGGTTTTTTTCTTCCCGCTTCATCAGGTTCGCCGAGTTCCATTCTTATACATTCAACTTCTTTAACTCTACCTTTATTAAATACATCACCTGCTATGCGAATGGGATTCACCAGTTCTTTAAATATTATACCTTCTTCTTCTGCATGATGAATTTCTTCTGTACGTGCAGGCATTTCGTTCATACTACGGCGATAAACAATGTAAACGTTATCTGCTCCTTGTCGCTTAGCACAACGGGCAGCGTCCATTGCAACATTACCGCCGCCAACAACTATAACGTTTCTGCTTTTTAAAACAGGTGTATCGTATTCCGAATCATACGCTTTCATTAAATTAATTCGGGTCAGATATTCATTCGCACTACATACTCCGATTAACCCTTCACCCGGTATCCCCATAAAAGCGGGCAAACCTGCACCTGAAGCAATAAAACACGCTTTATAACCGGATTCAAACAGTTCATCAAGTAATAAAGTTTTCCCTATGACGGTATTGGTTCTTATCTCCACGCCGCGTTTTTTTAAACCGTCTATTTCTTTTTTAACAATAGATTTCGGTAAACGAAATTCCGGTATACCGTAAATTAAAACACCGCCTGCTTCATGGAATGCTTCAAAAATTGTAACGGAATATCCTCTGCGGCAGAGTTCACCCGCACAAGATAATCCGGCAGGTCCTGCACCGATTACAGCGGTTTTTATTCCGTTAGAAGGAGCGTCTGCGGCAGAATCTGCATTTACATCATTTGAAAGAAACCAATCAGCACAAAAACGTTCTAATCTGCCTATTGCCACCGCTTCGCCTTTAATACCTCTTACACATCTTTTTTCACATTGTCTTTCCTGCGGACAAACTCTGCCGCAAATAGCAGGAAGTGAGTTGGAAACAGAGATTATCTCATACGCTTTAAAAAAGTCACCTTTTGCGGTAGCTTCTATAAACTCCGGTATGTATACGCCAACCGGACACCTTGAAACACAAGGTCTATTCTTGCAATTTAAACAACGTTCCGCTTCCTCTTGTGCTTGCTCCTTGGTATAACCTAAAGAAACTTCGTTATAATTTTTATTCCTTATTTCCGGAGATTGTTCAGTAACCGGAACTTTTTTTAAACTCATATTCGCCATTATATATTATATCCTTAATTATGAAAATAAATTAATACTTAATTATTTGCCAATAAACGGCAGTTTTCTCTGTCATGCTTTTCAATCTCTGCATACGCGGAATTTCTTAGCATGAGTTCATCAAAATCTACCTTATGTCCGTCAAAGTCAGGTCCTTCAACACATGCGAAACGAATCGTTCCGTCTACCGTAACCCGACAACATCCGCACATTCCTGTTCCGTCTATCATAATCGGGTTTAAAGAAACCATTGTTTTTATGTTATATTTAAGCGTTAAATCCGAAACAGCCCTCATCATCGGAACAGGTCCTATCGCAATTACTAAATCATAATCAGAATCTGATTTTTTTTCTGCTTCGATTAATTCTTTCAAACAGTCTGTAACAAAACCTTTCCGACCGTTACTTCCGTCATCAGTCGTAACAATCAAATTATTGCTTGTTGTTTTAAATTCGTCTTCTAAAATTACAAGTTCTTTATTTCTGAAACCTACTATAACATCAACATCAGTACCATTTTTATATAGTGTTTTAGCAGACGGAAGAGCAATCGCAGCACCTACACCGCCGCCAACAACACACGCTCGCTTATACCCATCAAGTTCGGAAGGAACACCTAGCGGTCCTGTAAAATCCTCAACGCTTTCTCCCTCTGACAGTTTTCCGAGAAGCATTGTTGTTCGTCCGACAAGCTGGAATATTATAGTAACTGCTCCGTTTTCCGGATTTGCGTTCGCAATAGTAAGCGGAATGCGTTCCCCATATTTATCCGCACGGATTATAACAAATTGTCCTGCTTTCGCCTTTTTTACAATATCGGGTGCATATATTTCCATTAATACAACGGTATCGTTTAAATATTTCTTTTTTATAATATAATTATTATGCATTTGAACATCAACCTTAATTTTTTAAATTTATTTGTTTTAAACTATAACTTAAAAGATAAAGACGCACAGGCATTAAAAACCCGCAGCGTCTTTGCTGTGTTTACATTGTAATTATATCACGATTTATATATTTTGTCAATTAAAAATCAAAGTACTGTTCAAATGATTGCATATAATGCTTATTTTGTTCAGTTGAAAGTTGAAAATTTAAGGTGGAGAGTGAATGAGTCCGCAAGCGGACGATTTAAAATATATCGCAAAGCGATACCATAACTTTCAATTTTCCACTGTAGAAAATATAAACTTTATACGTACAATTAAATAGTTAAAAATTAAAAACTTTCAACCCTGTCTGCTTTATCCTCTATACGTGCAACAACCTCATATCCTATCGTTTCGCATAATTCCGCAATTTCTTCTATAGTGACATTGACATTATCAAATATATCAACCTCATCACCAACTTTTATTTCACCGGAAATATTCGTTATATCAATCATTGTCAAATCCATACATACCGTACCAACTATAGGTGCACGTTGTCCGTTGACAACAATATGACCTTTATTGGAAAGTTTTCTGCTCAAACCGTCTGAATACCCGACAGAAACTGTAGCTATTTTACTTATTCTCTCCGTAAAATATGTACGGTTGTAACTTATAGGAGTTCCTGCCGCTAATTCTTTTATTTGAATAATAACAGACGAAAACCTGAGCGAAGGAATAAGTTTCACTTTATTCATAAGTTCGGAACTCGGGTAGTACCCATATAGCATATATCCGGGTCTTACCATATTATAATGTGCTACGTTTTGGTTAAAAATAGCAGCACCACTGCATGCGTGCTTATATTTTATATTCCCTATTATTTTTTCCGCTTCTTCAACCGCTTTTATAAATATTTGGGTTTGTTTTACAGTAAAATCAAGGTCGTTTTTACTAAAACTATCGGCACAGGAGTAATGCATAAATATTCCGTCAACTATTATATTGGGATAATTTTTTATCGAGTTGAAAAAATTAACACAATCGTCAGGCATTATACCTAATCTGCCAGCACCGGTATCAATTTCAACATGAATACGTGCTATTTTACTATTCTTTTGTGCTGTCTCATTGAGTAAAGATACGAAATCCAAATTACTGACAGCAGGTATAAAATCATTATCAAGAATTTTATCAACTTCAGATATTGCCGGTTGATAAATTATCACGAAATTGACATTTGGCAAGACCCGCCTTAACATAGCGGCTTCTTTCGCATCTGCAACGGCCAGATACTTGCAATTACTTAATACATTCGCAACAATTTCTGCACCGCAACCATATGCGTTTGCTTTTACCATCGGCATAATTTCTACATCACTGTCGAGTGCTTGCTTAATCCGGTTATAATTTTCTTTTATTGCCGTAATATCAATATACAATCTTGTGGGGCTGGGTGGCAAAGCTACATAATCGCTGTATTCAGCATTTATAAAACTCTTTATGCTTTCATAAACATCTTCCATTTTCATGGCTCTTGAAGCTTTTATAAGAATAACATCGCCTTCGGATAATATTTTATTATGAATATATTTTTTTAATTCTGAAATAAGGTCATTTTTATCATCAAAAACCATAGATTTTCCCGGACAAGCAGTTCCGATGGTTTTAGCATGTTCCCCTGCATAAAACAACTTATCAATCGGCAATTCCGAACATAATTCCGCAACATCTTTATGTGCAGAGGCAGAAAGTTCGCCAAGTTCAGCCATGTCGCCTAGTATCGCAATTCTTTTGCCTGATGTCACGTAACCGGACAAAGTTCGGAGTGCCGCCTTAGTAGAATCAGGGTTGGCGTTATAATAATCCTTGATGATTGTAATACCTTTTACAGAAGAAGACTCTCCGCGTATAGAGCTTGCGGCATAACTCCTTAATGCGGTGATTGCTTCTTCAATCGAAACACCAACTTGGATAGTACAGGCAATTGCAAGTAAAGCGTTCAAGACATTATGGATTCCTAATACAGGTATTGAGCAACGATATTCTGATTCATTCCATATAGCGGTAAAAGTTATTGAAGTATTCGATTGTTTTACATTTTTAAATTTTAAAATTTCGTCACCGCGTTGCCCTGAACCGGTAAAAAATAATTCATAATTATTTTCAGATACAGTACTTAACAAATCGTCATCGGAGTTTAAAATCAATTTACCATTATTTTTCAATCCGTGTGTGATTTCCATTTTCGCCTTAAATATATTCTCCCTTGAACCCAAATTACCTACATGTGCTAAACCGATATTGGTGATGACAGCAATATCGGGACGAACAATATCAGATAAAAGTTCAATTTCTCCGGAGTGATTCATGCCTAATTCAAATACTGCTATTTCATGGCTGGAATCAGTTTCAAAAATAGATTTAGGAAGTCCTATTTCGTTGTTGTAATTTTTATTTGTATAATAGACTTTATATTTTGTTGTGAGAATGTGTGCAATCATATCTTTTGTCGTCGTTTTGCCGCTGCTTCCTGTAACCGCAATAACAGGAATGCTAAGCTTTTCCCTGCAATATGACGCTACCCTTTGCATAGCAGTTAATGTATCTTCAACACAAATCACAGGCACAGACATTATTGATATAGGTTTAGATGTAATTACAGCGCTTGCGCCTTTTTGAACCGCAATGTTTATAAAATCATACGCGTCGTAATTTTCACCTGAAAGAGTAATAAATAAATCATCTTTATTTATAGTTCGGGTATCAGTGCTTATACCTTTTATTTTTATATCGTTAAATCCTTCCGGAAAATCCGCGTCAATACAATTGCATATCTCCGACAATTTTAAATGTATCATAATTATAATTATCCCTTCCTGTTGAGATTTTTGCTTTCGGGGCAAAGTAGGTTTATGTGCTTGCTTGACCTACTTCGTCCGAGACGAAAACGGTTAAAATAATTCGTCTTTTGAGGCAAATACCGATGGGTCTGATAAAAATTTCAGATTTCTTTCAGAAATTCCTCATTTCGATATGATTTTTTCAATAAGATTTTGCGGTGAAAGATTTTCTTTTGCCGCTTGTTGAAATAAAACCGTTGAAGGAGATAATCCAGGAAGAGTGTTTATTTCAATTATTATAATTTCTTCTGTTTTATTATTTGCGAAAATATCAATTCGGCAATAATCTTTAATATTAAATCTTTCCGCAATCTTTTCAAGAACGTTTTGTATTTGCTTAATAAAATTATCGTTAATTATGCTTGCAGGCGGCGGAGTAATATTTATACCCATTCCCCCTTGGAATTTTTCTTCAAGTGTCAGGATTTTATTACCGCTTTCCGCAACAGTAATACTTGGTAAAAAAGAATAATATTTACCGTTCTTTTCAGTTACTCCGACAGTAAGTTCAATCCAGTCTGTTCCGGCGGAATATATTATTTTATCTTCCATAAATGCCGGCGAATCCGTTGGTATGTGTTCCTCGAGGAGAATCCTCTTCATTCCGGGATTGAATTGAATTATTTCCTCCTGCCCGGAAAATGTTCCTTTTGGAATTATAGGGTGATTGTTCAAGCAAAATTCAAAATATTTCTTTAAATCTTTTTCACATGTTAAAACAACAACTCCTGTTGAACAACCGTCATCATTCGGTTTTGCGACAATATTTCCACACCCGAAATCTTGTTTAATTTCACTCCATATTTTTTGATAATCACTATAAACTTGATTATCAATAGTGATAAGGCGTTTTTTACACGAACGGACATTATCTAATTTCATATTGTCAATGAAAATACCGGTTTTATATTTATCCATGCAAAGTTTAGCCGCAGCAGAACCTGCTCCGTTGAACGGTATATTGTTTTTTTCAAGCAATTCCTGTAACTCACCGTTTTCTCCGAAACCGCCGTGAAGTCCGATAAAAACATATTCTTCTTTTTTTGAACATCGGGTAAAAAAATTTTGCAAAGGTTCTTCCGCTTCTATTTCAAAAGCATCTTCCCTAATATAACACTGTGCATCTAATGAATCAATAATTTCTAAAAAAGCATTTTCATAATATTTTGATAATGAATTTTGTTCAAATTGTAACTGCATTTCCTCTACAGTGTGATTAAGCATAACATGATACGGTACTTTTTGTACGAAATACTCATCATTTTTCATAGAAACCAGATAAGGAACAGGGTTGTATATTTTAGACGATAACAATTTTAACCAAACATTTCCCCCGCTCATGAGGGAAACATTTTTTTCTGATGTTGCACCGCCAAGCAAAACATTTACTGTTGATTTATTTCCAATATCATCAGGTGAATAAGGTAAAGGATTCTTTCCATAACGTTTTAACGCATTATTTATTATGTATAGTAACAAACTGGTATGGGTAAATCCTATACGTGTTGCTTGTTGGAAAGTAAAGCTGTTTTGTTCCGCACCACTGATAGGGTTAAAATCGGAAAAATATATATTACCATCATTTAATAACCAACCATCTATTCTAAGAAAATCATTGGCTTCTATAACAGAAAACAATTTTTCTGCTTGCTCCCTGATATTTTTTACTACACTTTCTTCAAAACGCGGAGGACAATAGTATATGGTTTCTCCTGTTGCGAGATATTTTTTTCGGGTATCAAAAATACCTTCGTTTTCAATTTCAGACGGGATTAACGAAATAGGTTTATTTTCATTTTCCAGAATAATAAGTGTAAATTCTTTGCCTTCGCATCTTTTTTCAATTACCATCTCGCCATATAAACGGCAACCCTCCATAGCTTTTGTTGCTGCTTCCTCTGCCGATTTGCAAAGACTGACTCCTATTGACGAACCACCCTCGACTGGTTTTACCGCTACTTCGCTTAAATCATATTTATTGAAAAAAAATCGGGTAGCTTGTATTGCATCTTCAATATCGCATTCGGATAAAAAAAGTTTGGGTACAGAAAAAAAACCATGCTTTTTTAAAATATTTTCATCAGCGGATTTTTTATTATACATCAACTGACAAGCTTTTGAACTTGATGAAACAAAAGGAACTCCGGTCAGTTCCAAGATACCTTGTAATGTTCCGTCCTCACCGAATTTTCCGTGAATCAAGGGGAAAATCAAATCGAAACTTTTTAATTTTTCCTCAAATTCATTATTATCCATGCCTTTTTTTCCGCTTAGAAGATACCGAAAATCCGAAGCCGTATTTGAATATAATTCTCTCTCGCTGATAAAGTATTTGCTCATATCGGCACTAAAAAAAAGAACTTCTGTAAATATACCGTTGACTTTAGATATGTTGTCGTAAACAGAGCGTGCGGAATTTAAGGAAATATTACATTCCTTTGAAGGACCGCCGCAAATTAAAAGAATTTTCAATATAATACCTCCGCTTAAATGTCATATATGCCTTTTATTAGATAATAAAAGGTTATTATAAGCATAATAGTATTATACACGATATATTCCTTATATGTCAACTTTATTTATATTGATTTAAAATAAATTGCTTTACATTCGACAGAATTTGAGGAAATATTTCAATTGAAAAATTTAGTAAAAGATAGTATATGCTTATTTTCATATTGTAATTGTAACGGCTTCATAGGTAAAAAAGCCGTTTTTATGCGTTATTGAAAACTCTGCGTCTGCGAGCAGAAGCCCCGTTTCCTCGTCAACTTTTACGACGGTAAGCCCCGGCAGCTTTTTAGAAGTTGTTTTCATAAGTGGAAGTGCCGGATAATCGAGTGGATTTTTTGCCATACAAGGCAATTTCGACGCTAAGGAATTGTGCAATAATAAGTTGAACAAATTTGCCTTCGGGTTTTGAGGTCAGACAAGGCAATTTTTTTGCGAATATCCATTGATATTTAAGAAAAAATTAACGCAGTATGGCGGCAAAAACACAAGGCAAATGTTCAGGTTATTGTTTTACAGTTCCTAATACCTAAATTAATGCTTTTACTTCATTTTCTTTTTTAAAAAGCAAGCAACCGCCGTCATGTTCATCAAGCAATATGCCTGAATCAATTAATTTTTTAAACAATGGTGAATTGAGCGCGTCAAGCAAGGTGCAATTATTAAGATTTGTATCCGAGTACGGCGAAAACGGACACGGTTCCACGCTTCCGTCTGCGTTTATATGAAAAAAGCCTCTGCCCGCCGCAAGACATCCACCTAATAACTTTTCATCACCGGGGAAAGACAGAAATAGTATATTATTATATTTTTCCCGAAGTAAATCCTGTTTTGCAGACAACAACTCACGCTCCATATCTACTAGAGTAAGATGTTTTGTATCTTTATCAACAGGAACATATTCGACATAGAAAACAAGTCCGCAACCTTTTGCTGATAAAGTTTGAATAAACCTATTATCTGTTACATGAGATATATTTGTATTTGTTACTGTAACTGATACACCATATAAAATCCCTTTTGCGTTCAGTAAATCCATCATGTTATATAGTATATCGTATGTACCGGTTCCGCGTCGTTCATCCGTATGTATTTTGTCGCCCTCTATGCTTAAAACAGGAACAAGGTTGCGGTTACTGTCAAATAATTTTAAATATTTTTCATTTATTAGTGTTCCGTTTGTGAAAATCGGGAATACAATACTCTTGTGCTTTGCTGCCTGTAAAATCACATCTTCTCTTAACAATGGTTCGCCGCCAGTAAGCAGGATAAAAGAAACCCCAAGGTTTTCAGCTTGTGAAAAAATATCTTCCCAATTATCCGCGGATAATTGGTGTGAATTTTTGTTTTCGCCGCACGAATTATTAGCTCTGGCGTAACAACCTTTACAAAATAGATTGCATGAGCTGGCTATGCTTACAATTAAAAAAGAAGGTATATGCTGACCGTTATTTACATAGCGTATGCGAATAGCATTTGCTTTTTTACTCGCAAACATATATTTTTTTATAAAAACAGTTTCTTTCGGGTTTTTTATTGTAGATTTTAAAATGCCGCCAATAATTTTTTCGATTTTTCCGGATATGTATTCGTTTAAATTAATGAGATCGTTTCCCATTCAATGTACCTCGCAATCAAAAACGGTTTGTCTGTTAAAATCTAAAAATTTATTTAAACTTAATGGGACTAAATTTCCTGTTCTTTCTCACGTCGGCATATCCCATCCAGACAATCCAGACATAAGCACAAGTCTTAGGTATCATCAGCATACCTATTATTGGAAACGAATCCGCCCATAAAACAACGGGAATATAGAAAGCAAAGCTAAGTGTTATTGCTAACCACATAAAACGAAAAGCACGATCGTTGTTCTTCTTTGCTTCGCAGAAATATAAAACAATTATTATTATACCCAGTATGACAAACGGAATATTGCGGAAAACACCCCAAATAAACGGTGCGTCAGCATCAAACCATTTGTTTTGAGGTAACAGGCAGAGGACAATACGTGCGGCCGCAAGTATATATACAATCGCGGTCAGGCTTGGCGTTTGTCTTTTTTTATAACGCTTTTGCCATATATGGTAAAGCAGTACATAAAATACAGTCATAGTAACAGATGTGATCATTTTACCAAAGCCAAGCGAAAAAACGTGATTCTCTGTACCATCAGTGAGCAGTGCATACATTCGTGGTATAAGATGAAAAGCGTCGCCGCCGCCAAGTATAACCGCCATAACGCCAAAAAGAGTAAATTGCTTATCTCCCTTTGACATACGCACAATTAAAAACCCCAGTGTGACAACTCCAATGAGGTAAGGTATTTCAAAAACAGGTTCCATGATAGCTTGCATATTATTACCCATTCATTAAATAAAAATTTTCGTTTACATTTTAAGTTATATTATATCATTCCTTTAGCGCAAAGTCAATAACAACAATTTATTTATATACGGTAAATACCCCGCATGTGCCGCGTTATCGGCTTTTCCGTTGTAACAGTAATACCTGTTCCCGTTCGTCCAGCCGATTACAACCCGCTTTTGTGAAAACGGAGAGCAAACCCTAATGTGGAGACCCAAGAGAGCTTATGCAATAGATAATCTTGTTAATAAACCGCGTTACTTCGTTTAATAAACTGATTGACATAATAATGGCATACTTGCAAAAATACGGTGGCGGTTTCTAATTAATATTTGAAAATAAAAAACCCCTAGAACCGCAATTCTAAAGGCTTTCTATTTATGCCGCTGATCGGACTTGAACCGATACGGTTTATACAACCGAGGATTTTAAGTCCCTTGTGTCTGCCGATTCCACCACAGCGGCTAATATTGGAAAGATAAAAATAATTTTATAATAAAAACTTATATAATTATATCACAAGCAATCTGATTTGTCAATATAAAAAATAAATAACTAATTAACTCGCAACAAATATAGAGTATACAAATTATACAAATTTTTAATATTGATTGTAGATAATGCTAGTTTAACTCATCGTCAAGCTAGCGTTATCTACAGATTAACTAAATATTTCAACATTTGCAATTATTTATAAATATGTTTTTAATCAAAAATTAAACTTTTTTAACTTATTACACAGGTTAAAAATTTATAAAAGTTAAATTTTAAACTGTTTAACAATCTATACTTTACTATACTTTATAACTACTTTTTAATGAAACAATACTGTTGAACACGCCATCATGTTTATTATCCAGGCAATAATAACCCATTCGCACAAACTGGAAACGTTCATTAGGTTTTGCGTTTTTTAATGACTGTTCGAGTTTCGCGTTATTCAATTCTATCAACGAATTTTTATTTAAATAATCGTCATACCCTTTGTCCTCGGGTATATCGAAAACATTTTCAATCGTAAACAAGCGGTCGTATATCATTAATTTTCCGTCAACAGCGTTTGGAGCAGAAAGCCAATGAATTGTTCCCTTTACCTTACGTCCGTCCGCCGGATTTTTATTTCCGGTTTCCAAATCTGCTGTACAGAGAATTTCTTTTATGCTTCCGTCTTCATTCTTAATAATTTCCTCACATTTAATTATATACGCACCCATTAACCGTACTTCCCCGCCCGGTTTTAAGCGGAAAAATTTCGGCGGCGGCACTTCGGCAAAATCTGATTTTTCAATGTAAAGCTGTCTTGTAAAAGGTAATGGACGCGTTCCGGTTTCGGGGTTGTTGGGATTATTAGGTAAATCGAAGTATTCTATTTTATCTTCGGGATAATTCGTAATAGTCAAAAGTATAGGTTCTGTAACAGCAATACGGCGTTCCGCAGTTGTGTTAAGCTCCTCGCGAATACAATGCTCCAGTAAAGCAATGTCAACAATGCTGTACGCTTTTGCCACTCCCGCACGTCCGACAAAATCTTTAATCGCAGAAGGAGTGTAACCACGCCGCCTTAAACCGCTTATAGTAGGCATACGTGGGTCGTCCCAGCCGTCTACCAGATTACTTTCCACAAGTTTTCTAAGATACCTTTTGCTCATTACGGTATTGGTTATGTTAAGTCTGGCGAATTCATACTGGTGCGGCTTTTTTTCAAAACCAATATTGTCAACAACCCAATCATAAAGCGGACGATTGTTGTCAAATTCCAACGAACAAGTGGAATGAGTGATACCCTCCAATGCGTCCTGTATCGGGTGTGCGTAATCATAAAGAGGATAAATACACCATTCATTCCCTTGTCTGAAATGAGAAGCGTGTAATATTCTATAGATAGCAGGGTCACGCATAGTCATATTTGGAGAAGCCATATCTATCTTTACACGCAATGTACGCGAACCGTTTGGAAACTCGCCATTTTTCATGCGTTCAAATAAATCAAGGTTTTCCTCAATACTGCGGTTGCGGTAAGGACTATCTTTCCCCGGAGTTGTCAGCGTACCACGATATTCACGCATTTCTTCAAGCGAAAGGTCGCAAACATACGCCTTGCTGTCTTTAATCAGCTTTACTGCAAATTCATAACACTTGTCAAAATAATCCGAACCGTAAAATATTCCGCCGCTCGGTTTTTCACCGATAAGCCATTCTATATCGTTAATTATTGATTGAACGTAGCTGTCGTCTTCTTTCGTCGGGTTAGTATCGTCAAACCGCAGATTAAAAAGACCGCCGTATTTTTTTGCAGTTTCATTATTGATAATAATAGCTTTCGCACTTCCGATATGAATGCAACCATTAGGTTCAGGAGGAAAACGTGTGTGTATTGAACCAAATTCAGCTCTCCCTTCAGCTATATCGGAATCGATTATATCATGTATAAAATTGGAAGATATTCCGTCTTTTATGTTATTGATTGCGTCGCTATTTTCGTTCATTTTATTATAAATTCTCCTTTAATTTTTCTTTTTCTTAAAAACTATAAATCCTGCACCTGATATTAAAATAATTGTACCGGTAAATATTGCCGCAGATGAAGCGACGCCTGTTTCCGGACTATTTTTATTCGTTTGCGTGTCAATTATTCCGGTTGATTCTTCTTGACTTTGTTGTCGCTTGTTTTCCGACA
>JALQSN010000501.1:0-37479 GCA_023690525.1 Holotrichia oblita | reverse complement strand
ATACGTTGTGAACATTAATTCACGACTCAAACGATCAAACCGTCATCAATCAGAATTCTTCCGCCAACAGACACATCTTTTGGTAGATCCTCATAGGTAATGGAAACTTTTGTTTCATCTCCAACGATATCTTCTGTAGTCAAGATAAAGGGCTTGCCCTGCTGTATGAATACTTTATTTTCTTTAAAGGTCTTGATTCTAATTTCGGGGCCTTTGGTATCAAGAACTAGCGGGATGGGGGCATTCATTTCTTCGCGAGCTTGTTTTAATTTATTAATAACCTCTTCATGAGTTTCATATGTTCCGTGAGAAAAGTTGATCCTAGCGGCGCTCATACCTGCTGCAATTAGTTGTTTAATGATTTCTACATCATTACTAGTCGGGCCGAGAGTGCCCAAAATTTTCGTTTTTCTTACCATTATAATACCCTCCTTTGAAATCAGCTGTAATCTTATATTGATAATACTCTAACAATATCATGCATTTTATTATTGTATGTTCTTTTACTGTTAACCATTTCTTCCAGGCTAACACTGTCATAAGTGCCGTTTTTGATAATCATTACTTTGTTATATTCTTGCTGGATAATGGATTCTACAGCCAGATATCCCATCATAGAAGCATGTATGCGGTCTACTGCCGTAGGGGAACCTCCTCTTTGCAGATGGCCCAAAATCGTCGCTCTTGTCTCGATGCCAGTTGTTTTTTCAATTTCTCGAGCTAGTTTGACACTGCCGCCGACGCCTTCTGCTACAACGATCAAGTTATGTGTTTTACCGCGACCACGGTTTTTGATGATCTGTTCAATCACAGCCTGGGTATCAATAGGATTCTCTGGCACAAGAACTTCTTCTGCTCCGCCAGCCATTGCGCACCACAGGGCGATTTCGCCGCAATTTCTGCCCATAACCTCAACAACGCTACATCTTTCGTGCGAGCTGGAGGTATCTCGGATCTTATTAATTGCCTTCATGCCGGTGTTTACAGCCGTATCAAAACCGATCGTATATTCGGTAAACGGTACGTCCAAATCAATTGTGCCTGGGATACCAATGACATTAACACCTCTTTTGGAAAGTTCATATCCACCTCTGATCGACCCGTCGCCGCCAATTACGATTAGAGTATCAAAGCCTAAGACTTTACAAACCTGTGCGGCTTTGTCCTGACCCTCGGAGGTTAGCATCTCCGGGCATCTGGCGGTCAACAGGACTGTACCGCCTTTGTTGATAATATCCGAAACGCTTTTGGCATTCATATCAATGATTTCTGCGCCCAGCAAGCCATCAAAGCCTCTCATAATTCCCATTACTTTGTAATTGTGATAAACTGCCGTACGTACAACCGCGCGGATCGCTGTATTCATGCCTGGAGCATCTCCGCCGCTTGTCAGTATACCGATTTTTTTCTTCTTTTGTACCTGATCCATTTAAATTCCTCCTGTTTGTTCTAAGGAAACGCTGATTAAAAATGTATAAGTTATAAAGCTATTTTTCTGTCTTTTCGGCAGAAGAAGTTTTGTTTGTCCTTTAATTTAGCAGTTTTAAGGATTACCCAGAAAAATAGGTTTAGTCCAGGTTTTATGTCATAGTGTTATCTACAGAAACGCTAATTAATTTGGAAAAACAAAAATGTTGTGATAGGAGAGGTCATTTTCCACCTGTAATATTTCTGTTTTGTTCCACTCAGCTATTCCTTATATAATAATGATAATTTCATAAGGCTTGAAAGACTGTCGTTTATGGTCGGGAAGATTTCATTCGCGCAGTACAACGGATTTTTCGCCCAGCATCCGTTTAAGACTCAAATTCAGATCTTCTGCTTTTGCGTTCACTCTGTAATTATCGTGAATAACCCGTTTGTCGGTGGTTTTTTCATCATAGATAATTACTTGAGTTTCGCCTTTGTATTTTTGTAATATCATTAGAATATCGTTGTAAGATATTTTAATTTCTTTAGGAATTTTGAGCCATAGCTTTGATTTATTATTTTGGGTGTTTTTAGCAGAGTCAATGGGTCGAAGATCCTCACAAATAATTTTTGCATCTTCTTCTTCCCGGACACTGGCCTTTCCAGAAACTAAAACTGCCGCGCCCTCTGCTAGTAGTTTTGCATACTTTTCATATTTATTTGGGAAAACAATAACTTCCACTGTCCCATATAAATCCTCCAGAGTCAGAAAAGCCATGGCGTTATTGTTTTTAGTATATTTTACACTTTTGCCTGCAATAATACCAGCAAAAAATATCTGTTTGCCATCAAATATTTTTGTTTCCGAGTTGTCGATCGGGGCCTCCGGTTCAGAGAGGTTTAGGAATGTTTCCTCGGAGGCGTCGGCCTGAGACTGCTTGTTTACAAAGTCAACACTTGTACAATTAGTTCTTTCCTTAATCTTGTCAACATATTCAAGCATGGGATGCCCGCTGATGTATATTCCCAGTACTTCTTTTTCGAGGGTCAACATTTCCTTCAGCGGATACTCACCGACATGCCCGGGAAGATGATCATCATAACCGTCATCTTCGTCAGAGGAAGTCAGATCAAACAAATTGATTTGGCCTTCAATCGTTCTTTTTTTTGTATTAGCTAACCCATTCATAACCTTTTCAAAAATGGACATATACTGATAACGCTTGCCCCCAAGCGAATCAAATACACCGGATTTGATCAGGCTTTCTACCATCCGTTTGTTTAAATCCTTGCTTTCAAGCCGGTTGATGAATTCTGTCAGGGTTCTAAAGTTACCTCTTTTATTTCTTTCGTTGAGAATTGCCTCGATTCCTGGGCGGCCGACATTTTTGATGGCTTTAAAGCCAAATCGGATTTTATTGTTTGCAACCGAAAAATAGCCGAAGCTTTCGTTAATATCGGGGGGAAGTACTTCGATACCCATAATTTTGCATTCGTGGATGTATTCAGCAACTTTGGCGGTATTATCCATCACAGAAGTCATCAGAGCTGCCATAAATTCGGTCGGATAATAAAACTTGAGCCATGCGGTTTGATAGCCGACAACGGCATATGCCGCCGCATGGGATTTATTAAAAGCGTATTTCGCAAAGTCAGTCATTTCGTCAAAGATTTGTGCGGCAATATCCTCTGAGATTCCGTTTTTGATACAGCCAGGCACCCCTTCGCAACCGAAGATAAAATTTTTCCGTTCCTCCGCCATCACGTCTGCTTTTTTCTTGCTCATAGCTCTTCTCACCAGGTCGCTTCGACCAAGGCTATAGCCCGCGAGATCGCGGACAATCTGCATTACCTGTTCCTGATAAACGATACAGCCGTAGGTAGACTTTAAGATTGGTTCAAGTGCAGGGTGGGTATATACGATCTTTTGGCCACTGTTTTTGCCCCGTACATACTTGGGGATAAAATCCATAGGGCCCGGGCGGTATAGGGAAATACCGGCGATAAGATCGTCCAGCGTTCTTGGTATTAGCTCCTTCAGAAAGCTTTTCATACCGGCGCTTTCCAACTGGAATACGCCTTCAGTTTTTGCCTGAGCAATCATTTCAAAAACCTTTGGGTTAGCCATATCAATTTTGTCGATATCAAGATCAATCTTATGGATTCTTTTGATCTCGTTGACTGCGTTTTGTATTACAGTTAGTGTCCTCAAGCCCAAGAAGTCCATTTTTAACAAGCCCAGCTCTTCTAGTGTCGTCATGGGAAACTGGGTGGTAATAACGCCGTCGTTTTGGTTTAGTGGTACATAATTTTTTGCAGGCTTATTTGTGATTACAACGCCTGCGGCATGAGTCGAAGCATGCCGCGGCAGCCCCTCCAGCCGCCGACCCATATCCAGGAGGTATTTGACATCGGGATCATCCTCATACTCATCATACAGATCAGGATTTATTTTTAAGGCTGTTTCAATTGTCATACCAAGGCGCAAGGGGATCATTTTAGCAATTCGGTCTACCACGCCGTAGCTCATACCCAGGGCTCGTCCTACATCACGGACTACGCCTTTTGCTGCCATAGTACCGAAGGTAATGATTTGGGCGACATGATCTTCTCCATACGTCCTTATGACATAATCAATGACTTCTTGGCGCCTTTCGTAGCAGAAGTCAATGTCGATATCAGGCATACTGATTCTTTCAGGGTTCAAAAACCGTTCAAAGATTAGATCATATTTTATCGGGTCAATATTTGTAATACGTAGGCAGTACGCAACGATACATCCCGCAGCGGAGCCTCTGCCCGGGCCAACAATAATATCGTGATCCTTCGCGTATTTGATAAAATCCCAGGTTACAAGGAAATAATCCACAAATCCCATAGAATGAATTACATTAAGCTCATAATCCAACCTTTGCCTAAGTTCTGGTGTTACTTCGCCATATCTTTGCTTTAACCCATCTTCGCAAAGCTGCTTTAGGAACTCGAATGGCTCTTGTCCGGACGGAAGGTTATATTGAGGTAATTTATATTCGTTAAATTTGATTTCTACATTACAGCGTTCGGCAATAAGTCTGGTATTCTCCAGAGCCTCGGGAGTACCTGAAAATAGGCGATACATCTCTTCCGGCGATTTTAAATAAAACTGTCCGCCTTCGTAAACCATACGGTCCTCATCTTCAATGGTTTTGTTGGTCTGTATACAGATGAGGATATCATGCGCCTTTGTATCGTCCTCATATATATAGTGGATGTCGTTGGAGCAAATTAGTGGAATGCCCGTTTCCCGGCTGATCTGAACCAGCTGAGGATTCGTCTGCTTTTGATCCTGTAATCCGTGATCCTGTAACTCGATATAGAAGTTACCCTGTCCAAAGATTTCATTGTATAGTAAAGCCTGCTCTTTTGCTTTTTCATAGGATACATTTAGCAAATTCCTTGTAACCGGACCTGCCAGACAGGCGCTTGTGGCAATCAGGCCCTTGCTATATTGCCGCAACAACTCTATATCTACGCGGGGCTTGTAATAAAACCCCTCGATAAAGCCCATCGAACTCAAGTTCATGAGGTTATGATAACCTTCGTTATTTTCAGCTAGCAAGATTAGATGGTAATAAAAATTATCGGATACATTCTCTTTCGTAAATCTTGATCCGGAAGCAACATAGACCTCACAGCCGATAATAGGCTTAACGCCTTCCTGTTTTGCTTTTTTGTAAAAATCAATGACTCCGAACATTACACCATGGTCTGTAATTGCCAGAGAATCCATCCCCAGTTCCTTTGTACGTGATACAAGCTCGTTAATTTTGGCCGATCCGTCCAGCAAGCTATATTCAGAGTGTACATGGAGATGCGTAAATTTGATGTCATTCGTCATATTTATTTTCCTTTCATCTTTACGGGGGAGTCGTTATGCTGTTACCATGGAGGTGAAACGGTATATCCTGTCGCAAATAAATATCACGTCAAAACAGTTTCACGTAGTTAGATAGCCCTATCGCAAAATTTTTAGCAGCATTTTACAGACAGAGAAGATAGCCACTTGAATTATCTGTAATTGACAGAAAATAAAGTTTTTTTATATCATAATTATAATACGTTTGATCACATATTACCAGATTTTATTCAAATAATTTAATTTATGTTTTACTAGCTCATGTTCACATTACAGAAACAAAGGGAGGGCGCGTATGGTTAGAGAACTTGTTCTGAAATAATATTATAAAAATTACCATATCAAACTCGAGGGAAAGAAAATAATAATCATAAGGCTTGCGGAAAAAAGATGGTAGCATAAGACAAAAAATCATCCTTGTATAGGATCTCTAAAATCGAAAAGTGCAACAATTTCTTTACGATTTTTAGCGACGACAATACTTGGACGCACAAAATATCTGTCGCTGATTTTTCCGATGACTTTTTCTTCGTGTACGGTATAGCCATCGAGCTGTATTCGCTAAAACCACTCTCATCTGCGTAAAACAATTCTGTGTCCTCCGGCAGCTGCTCTAACTCATTAATATATTGTTCGCGTTCTGTATATTGGATTGTGTTTCTTTACGCATAATACCCAAGGCTTTTTTGCGCTTTGCATCCCTAAAATACTGCAATTAAAGACAAGCATCGCTTCTTTAGTTTGTACTGCAAAAAGTTTTACCATAATATTCAAGCAGTTTTCCGCGACCTATCTTGTAATCTATACGGTTGAACGGTTTGTTTTCAAGCGATCTGGTTTCTGCTTGAAACTTCTCATGAGCCTTGAGCATACTTACTCTAAGTCCAAACATCTCGTTTACTTCCGGTAACTATTATGTACTACTTGCAACGCGCGTTCTCTTAACTTTTTTCGATATGTCATTTCTTAACTTTAACTTATGTCTTCACGGTTGTAAATAGCTTTCACTATAGTATCTTCCTCTTCCAAATTTTTCGACGCTAACATAACATTCAGCTTTTTCGTGCACGATTTTTTTTAGCTTTTCACTTGAAAAAAATGAAAAAACATAACGACGAATCCTAAAACCATTGACATTAAGCGGTTTTTCTGTTTTGTCGTTATTATACTAGAAAGGCATACAAACGTAACACTTATGCCGTCTTTGGGTATACATCCAAAAGTTGCTCAAAATCATCTGGGGCATAGTAACTATTCTACATCTATAGATATATATGTGCATCAAGATTCGACAAATTATTACAAATATAATTTTGCCACATAGGATCTTGATGAAAATTATTATCTATTATATAATTTGAAAGACACTTCAATTAATGAGTTTATATTTTGTGAGGTAAATATGAAAACGATAGAAACAGAACGGTTGATCTTACGCGGGTGGCAGCTTGAAGATTTAGATGATTTACATAAATATACAAAAAACTCAAATATATATAATCCAATGACAGGTTGGAAACCCCATTCAAACAAGGAAATATCTTTAAATGCTCTAAAACATTTTATTAATAATGATGAGGTTTGGGCAATTGTATTAAAGGAAAGCGGAAAGGTTATTGGTCAGTTAAAAATATATCCCGACGAAAATCGCGGACAATATAGTGCCAGGAGTAGCGCGAAATTTGTAAATTATGCACTTTTAGAAGATTATTGGGGTAAAGGATATATGACGGAAGCGTTAAAACGTGCTATAAAATACGCTTTTGAAGAGATGGATATTGAATTGCTAACTGCTTTCCATCACCCCGATAATGTTAGCTCTAAGCGCGTCATTGAAAAATGCGGTTTTCAATATGAAGTGACACTTGAACGAGGAATCCAAAATTATGACGGGCAATTTTTCGAAGGTGTTTACCATTCTATATTGAAATCTGATTATTTCAACGAATAGGTATTTTCAATAACGAGATAATTCTTTGCAATTGCGTAGGTGTGTCTGTTATCTACACAATTCTTATGGATATCTTGACACAATCATATGGGCAAGTCTTAACACAATCTGAAAAAATTTTACTTACTGCTATCAATAAATTTGTTGATTGATAAAAATATTTTAATGTAAAAATGGGATCAAGAATTATTATTCGTATCGAAGAACATAGCGATGAAAAGGTAGTTTCATTTAAGTCTTCAAAATTCGGAGCGGAAGGTGAAGCTATTGACATGATACATACATGGGAGGTTAAGAACGTAAACGATTATTTAATCTGCAGCCTAATCGGGTTTGCGCTGGAGGGACACTATCCTCAAGGTGAAGATGATGATGAGCATATTTATGTGATGCAAATGTTTTCATTTACTGACGTAAGCAAAGAAAATACTTTTTGGGGTGCAGAGGTAGTTGATGCGCCTAAAGGGTTATTTCTTGTGGGTGATGTTGCCTTAAATGAATTTTATAATAAAAGAATCCCCTAAATGTTAAATGAATATTTATAAAGCAAAACCATAAATAACTTGTATTGCATAGTTATGTTAATTAGTTACATAATTTTTATTATTAAAAAGTTTATGCAGGACTTGATACAAGTATATTCCCATATTTGGGAAAATATAGAAAAAGGTGCTACTGATAAATTAGAGGAAAGTGTTTTTTGTTTTGAAGCTTTTTTGACCTGCCTATCCCTGGCACTCTTCCTTACCAAATGCATAATTGGCAAAAAACAATATTTTTATGCAACTTTCTATATTGTCAGTTAAGAATAGTTCTCAGCTTATTTAATGTTTTTGATTTACCTCCTGTTTTGCCTATAAAAATAACTTGCAAACAACATTTCTTTTTCTCGTGTATGTGCCATGTGTTTTTATCATTTTTTATAAAGTGTTTTGAAGCAAACACATTTAGTTCTTTAAAATAAGCTAGTTCTTCAATATTGCTCTTAGAAATTATCTGAGATTGGCTGAAAAATAGCGAATACCGAATAATATTCGCCGACCTTCGATAATTTTCAGAACGAGAATGCACTCCTTGGGAAATTATTTGTTTTTCTCTTAAAATAGGAATTTGTAGTGATTTCTTTTACCGCCGCTCAGCGATTTCGTTCTGCTTATTTTCGGTATTTTTACGTCTAACTCATTATTTATACATATGTGATCTAAAATCAAAGCCATTTTATGAGCTTTTAAGGCCCCAACTGTCGATTCTTTGCTTTCTGCTATTCCAAAAGCCTTTAACTCTGTTTTCGCTGGCAATATTTTGGGATGGTTTACCCACGATGGCTATTTGCGCTAATTTGTTAAATTGCTATAGTTATGTCTGAGGCTTATGTACCCAGATATAGATATTGTACTCATAAGTGATATCGATATATTGACTTTAAGAAATTTCCAAATAAAAGGATATGTGTTGTAGAAAGATAATAAATCTTTTGGACCAACTCTTTTTTATTGCTAAGAAAAATTTGAGGGCAGATACAGCAGATTTGTAAAGTTAAATGTATATCTCTATATATTATGTTGAAAGTGCTTCGCTATAAAATTGTAAAATGGTTTGGTGACTGGCTTTGGAGTTTTCGTGGAAACTCACATTAGTTAGTAAAGGAAGTGCAAAATGGTTAAAGTAGTTACATTCGGAGAAATCATGCTACGATTAGCGCCAGAAGGTTATTTAAGATTTGTTCAGGCTACATCATATCAGGCAACTTTTGGCGGCGGTGAGGCAAACGTTGCAGTCTCTCTCTCTCATTTTGGGGTAGATGCACGGTTTGTAACAAAGCTGCCTAAACATGAAATCGGACAAGCGGCTGTAAATACACTTCGACAAATGGGTGTTGATACATCGTATATTGCTCGAGGCGGCGATAGGGTAGGTATTTACTTCTTAGAAAAGGGAGCAAGTCAAAGACCTTCTAAGGTTATTTATGATCGTGCCAATGCTAGTATTGCGACATCAAAAGCAGAAGATTTTGATTGGGATTCTATTTTTGAAGGTGTAACATGGTTTCATTTTACAGGGATCACGCCTGCTCTTGGTAAAAATGTTGCAGATATTTGTATAACAGCTTGTCAAAAGGCAAAAGAAAAAGGTATTACAGTTTCTTGTGATTTGAACTATCGAAAGAATCTATGGAGCAAAGAACAGGCTCAAACAGTTATGACCCAATTGATGCCGTATGTGGATGTATGTATTTCTAATGAAGAAGATGCCCATGATGTATTTGGTATTCAAGCAACCGATACTAACGTAACAGACGGAAAAATTAATAAAGAAGGCTACAAAGAAGTAGTATTAAAATTAGTAGAAAGATTCGGTTTCAAAAAAGTGGCCATTACTTTGCGTGAAAGCATGTCAGCTAGTGATAATAACTGGGGTGCACTGCTATGGGATGGGCATTTACATTATTTTAGTAAATCCTATCCTATACATGTTGTGGATCGTGTAGGGGGAGGAGACAGCTTTGGGGCTGGCTTGATTTATTCGATGATCAATCAATTTGAATCGCAAAAAGCAATTGATTTTGCTGTTGCGGCCAGCTGTTTAAAACATTCAATAGAAGGCGATTTTAATTTGATTTCAGTTGAAGAAGTAAAAAAACTTGCTGAAGGAGATGGTAGTGGCAGAGTGCAGCGCTGAAATAAAAATGGTATTGAACCTTGCAAAAAAAGCGGATGCTTTGCTTTCTGTATCTTCTCTTGGCTCATAATCCACCGAAAGATATTTCTTCATAATTTGTGGGGTAACATCTGATCATAACATTTTCCGAAATGTTATGAAATGCCTCACCCCTTGTAAATAGAAGAGTTTCCACGAAAACTTCAAAGCCAGTCACCAGGCCATTTTGCAAAGGGCGGAAATACTTTCCTCGCCATCATAATAGACATGTATTTTTCGGAGTCTTGTTTATCTGCTTTTGTTACAAAATAGTTCTCATGTAAAGCGCCCGCGTATTAGAATAATCGCGGGCGCTTTGTACCATATTGGATTTTATATATCTTCTATTTCTATGCCAACCGGTTCAGGCTCCCCAAAAAGTGGAAAGTTTTTTTCGTCCCAGTTGAATTTTTGAATCCGGACATCACGGTATTCCCATCCTTCGCTATCGGACATACCATGATATACAATCCAGTCTTCTTTTTGATCAGGGGATTTGACAAAGGAACAATGGCCAACGCCAAGGCTGTTGTTGCGATCCGAAGCCTTAAATACCGATTGGTCGTGTTTTTTCCAGTGTTCGGAATTTAATGGATCGTCTCCAATCAGTTCCAATATACCAAGACAATAATGCCTGGTCCAGCTTGCACTGCCAGAGTAGATGATATAGGTTTTATCTTCTTTTTGCAAAGCAACAGGACCTTCCAACAAAGGCAGAGTATGCTTTTCCCATTCCTTGTCGGGTACTGCAATCAGAACTCGCTCTCCGCTGACGGTATAGGGATTGGACATAGGCGCGATATATAAATTTTGTCCAACATCTACGTTACCTTCCCAACCAGACCATACAAAATACAGCTTTTCATTTAATTTTAGTATTGTTGCATCAATTGCCCATTTGTCGGATGGGTCTGTAATTTTGCCGATAAAAGTGAATTCTTTTTCCAGTGGGTCATTTTCGTTATTACCGCCTTGGAGGACATACATCCTATGATTTTCATTTTTGCCGTCATCACAAGCAACATAAATATACCAATTGCCCATAAGATAATGAAGCTCTGGCGCCCAAATATCCTTGGAGTACGGGCCTTCCGAAGGAGGAGACCATATGCGTTTAGCTTCATGGCAGCCAATCTCCCCAAGCTTTTTTGATTTTACAATATAAACGCCGGTGTTGTGTTTGGAATAGCAGTACCAATAAAACCCTCCGGTATAAACTACCCAAGGATCAGCACTGGGCCTCGCAACGATAGGATTCTTCATATAAACCTCCGAAATATCTGTCATTCTTTTAGCAACTATTATTTCAACTTATCCTTTGATAGAACCGACATATACACCTTGTACAAAGTATTTTTGTAGGAAGGGGTAAACACACATAATTGGTAGTGTAGCAACAATGATTGTGCAATACTTCACCAATTCTTTATAAGAAGTAGTATTAGATCCACCGGAAAGCGAACCCATAGCTTGCCCGCTACCGGCAACGGAAGAGATGTCGTTCATTACAAGGATCTCACGCAGTAAAAGCTGTAATGGGAATTTGTCTCTGTCTTTTAGCAGCACCAGTGCGTTGAACCAAGAATTCCAGCTACCAACAAAATAATAAAGGAATATTACAGCCAGCACAGCCTTTGACAATGGCAGAACAACGTTGATTAGTATAAAAGCATCGTTGGCACCATCCATTTCAGCTGCTTCTTCTAGCTCGGCGGGAAGACCTTGGAACCCTGTGCGCAGGATAATCATGTTCCATGAACTCAAAGCTGTGGGCAGGATCATCGCAAAAATATTATTATACATCCCCAAGCCTTTTACGATCAAAAACCAGGGGATCAGACCTCCACCAAAGAACATGGTAATTGTAACCATAATCATAATAGGCTTTTTCCAATACAAATCCCTACGCGAAAGAGTATATGCACCCATGATAGTTATAACCATATTAACAGCCACACCAGAGATTGTATAAATGAGAGTGTTTTTATAGCCTGTTAAAATAGAATTATCCGAAAATACGGTTTTATAGCCGTTTAATGTAAACCCCAAAGGTCTGAGCATAATCCCGTTACTCGCCATCAATTGTGTAGGGTCGCTGAGGGAAGCAAAAACAACATGCAGAAAGGGGTAGAGACAAACCATGCATACTAAAATCAAGAATAAGATATTAATCACATCAAATACAATATCGCCTTTTGTTCGTTTCATTCGGGCCTCCCTCCTACCAAAGACTGGTTTCTGTATATTTTCTGGACATCCAGTTCGCAATCCAAAGGAATGCAAAGTTGACAACTGTACTCATTAATCCTACCGCAGTGGCATAGCTATAGCTTGCCTCCCGCATACCTCTTCTGTAAACATAAGATGCTATAACATCCGCGGTATCATAGGTCATAGGATTATAAAGCAGGATTACCTTTTCAAAGCTAGAGGACATCAGACCGCCGATAGCAAAGATAAAAAGAATTACAATCGTTGGCATAATGGATGGAATGGTAATATGCCAGATTTTTTTTATTTTACTAGCTCCATCCAACGAAGCCGATTCATATAGCTCCGGACTGATGGAAGCCATGGCGGCCAGATAGATAATGCTGCCCCAGCCCACGCCCTGCCAGATACCTGAAAAGGTGTAGATCGGCCGAAAAAGACTGGAAAAGGACAGCAGGGACATGCCCTGGTTGTTAAAAAAAGGTGAAAGTAACCGGGTAATTACGCCGTTCGGCTCGCAGAAGATACGGATCATACCGCACGCGACCACAAGCGATATAAAGTATGGCATATAAGTAATCGTCTGGACGGTTTTTTTGAATGCTTTTGATTGAACTTCATTAAGCAAGAGTGCCAATAGGATAGGAGCGGTAAAACCGAAAACCAGTCCCCAGATATTTAACATAAATGTATTAGTAATTAAACGTCCAAAAAATGGGTCTTTTACAAAGTCGGTGAAGTTTTTAAGCCCGACCCATTTACTGTCAAAAAAACCTCTAAGCGGCTTATAATCTTGAAAAGCTATAAGCACGCCCCACATGGGCAGATAACAGAATATGATATACCATGCGATGACCGGTATAATTAGTAGATAGACAAACCAATGTTTTTTGAAGTCTTTTTTGATCAGATCGCTTTTTTTTGTTTTTAAAACCGCCTCCACAAGTTCCATCCCCCTTTTCTTATTCGGCAAAGGCGTACATTAGATGTACTATGAATCATCTGACTGTACGCCTTTGTGGTCTTAAAATTGTCTTATCTAGCGTTGTAACGGTCTAGCGCTCCCTGCCAAATCTCAAGGAAACGGCTCAAGCCCATTTGCTCAGCTTTTGCCAAAAAGTCGTCATAAGCGTCAATTGGAAGCTGGCCAAGAATGATTTTAGTAAAGTATTCGCCTCTTAAAGTTGAAAGTTGCGTTCCAAGACTAGCTTCTTCAGAAACTTCTTCAGGCGTAAGTGTAACTGGAGGCATAGCTACAGATGCATCCATACCATCTGTCCACAATGCTCTGATTTGACCGGAATAGCTGCCTTCCTGGACGATCAAAGGATTGGAAAAATGCTCATCACGGATATTCGCGCCGACATGGATACGATCAGTCCAGATATGGTCATTGACCGGTAATTTGGTATCCGTGTATATTATGCTGCTTGTTGGGAAGTAGGGCTGTCCTTCATCGTTTACTAAATGAACTGAACCGTATGTACCAAAGTTATATAGCTCCCAACCTTTTTTTGTATAACCAAAGTCAAGCCAAGCGAGTGCAGCCTCAATATCCTTGCATTGAGTAGTGACTGCCCCGGAAGTACCTGTGATATAGAAGTTATGGTATGTTGTTGTGGATTTCTCACCCTTGTTCAGGACAGGGTTTACAGCACCTACATAGTCAAGATTGTTGTCAACTTTCCAGAAACTCCACATAGTATCAGGAGAATCCATCATAACTGCGCAATTGTTGGAAGTAGCCGCCGCCATCCTTTGGTTAAAATCTGCTGTGATCCAGTCAGCGTTGAAAAGACCTTCGGATTGCCATTGGCGCATCATTGTCAGATATTCCTTGGCGTTTGACGCTGCTGGTCCCCATTTTACAGTACCATCGTCATTGTAAGTCCAATCATAAACGCCATAAGCACTGTTCAAGCAACCAGTAAATATCTGGCCATAGTTGGAACCGTAGTTTAACGGCTCGGAATAGCCAACCTCTTTACATTTTAAGAGGAAAGTATGCCATTCGTCGATCGTTTCGGGTACCGCAAGTCCTGTTTTATCTAATGCCTCCTGCTTAATTAAAAGACCAAACCACATCCATTCTGGATATGGCGATATACCATTAAAGCCAAGGACGCGTCCATCATCGGTAAGAGTTGCTTTTCTAATGGTTTCGTTTTCATTTCTGACGGCAGTATAGTTTGGTGCGCCAGCTCCAATAATATCAGTCAAATCCTCAAAAAGCCCATCATTTACACCTGCAAGTAAACCACCTGGATAACGCTGGTCGATTACGATATCCGGCAAGTCGCCACCAGCGACCATAGTATTGAATTGCTCATTTTCTTGTCCAATCGGCGGAGAAACCACCTGAACTTTGATCCCTGTAAGCTCTTGACCAATGGTATAAACCGGATGTTCATTCAGATCTTTCATTCCACTGGCGATGGACCCGTTCATCGGCTGCCAGATCTCAAGCGTAACGTCCGATTGATATGGATACTTGGAATAATCGCTGGGAAGTTTGGTTTCGTATACATCACCCAGATAGGTATCATCTAGGGTCTTGCTTACATGGTCAATCAGTTCTTGAGAAGGGGACGTGTTGCCACGGATAGAGTCAGTATAATCCGCACTTGCTGTATCACCAGTGCCCTGATTGTTAGAGTTTTCAGCAGTAGCAGTTTGAGCGGGAGCAGAGGAAGGTGTCGTGCTGTCGCCACTTGTGTTGTTGCAGCCAGACGTGACTCCTAGCGCTATTGTCAGTGCTAATGCGGTACTAATAAATTTTTTCATAGTGAACCTCCTTATTTTTGGATTACTATAAATTATGATCTAAAGATTTTCGTAAAAAGTATGTTTACCAAATATTATCAAAGCCGGCTTAATTGATTTAATACGGCTTTTTTTAATGCTGAAAATTCCAGGAATAACGAAAATGTATGTAAACCTTTATTTTTCATGTTTAGAATGCTTTAAACATACTTTAAGCGAAAATTTTAGCTCTTTAGTTATATATGATGCTCAAAAGCAGGTCGGTTTCATAATTGCCAAATTTCCTACCGAAGATGTTGATACCCCCCTCATTGGCCGCATCCTCCTTAATTCCAATTCGGACAGTAAGGTAAGGTGCCACAGTACTCAAAATATCTTGTAGGGTAACTTTTGATACAATTTTCCCATCTACAAAAGAAGATTCTCTGTTAGTCGCCCAGGTTTTGTATATCCCAAATTGGGTATTGTGTTCCCCCCACCAATCTGGTGTAAGAATACCACGTTCGCCGCCAAAGTCGGCTGGAGATGTCCATGTGCCGATCTCGAACCCATTAATCCAGACTGTGATATCCGAAGGCCAATCCAATTTGTACAGCGGAGCTTCAGAACAGATTTCCATAGAAAACTCAATTTGTTTGACTGTTGTGGCATCTTTAATGCTGTTAGGAAAACGATATTCCACATATCCTTGTCGGAACCATAGTAGTTGTGTATCTACTCTCTCGGGTTCGTAAAACGAGGCAGGATTATCATATTCACCGATGATTTTTTCATGACTGACCAGCCCGCAGGAGGGCTTGACATAGCAATCAGTAAAATGGCCAATAGGCATGGACACCCTTTCGGTCACTGTTACTGAATTGTTAGCATTAAGAAAATCAATATAAATCCCACTGTAAACTACCGAGCATACCTTTTGTGAACCACGGGTTCCCGGAACGATATCTGTCCTGATCAGGCCAGCATCCTCTAGCTTTTTTACATTGGTCGCCACAGTGGATATAGGTAGGTTGAAATGTTCCGCAATCTCGGAAATATTCATTGGTGACGAAGCAGATGTAATGAGCTTTTTAAATATTTGGATCCTAAGATCGGTGCTCAAGGCTTTGGCAATTTCCAAAAAGCCGTCGATATCTTTTTTGATAATCCGGTTTGCGGTATTTTCCTCGTAACCGAATGGCGCTTGTCTGTGCGGATCCAATAAATCACCTCCCTTTTGATACTAACGATTTTTTGTGAATAAATTAGTTGCATTTAATAATTGTTACCATATTTATGGAATGATTTAATTATACAAAAGCCATACTCATATGTCAATAGCTTCTTTTAAATTTTTTAGTAAACATTAAATTTTCTCTGTATTTGTTTAATAAAATGCTTAAATTAAATAATTCATTTAAATGGTAAATGTACAATATGACGATAAAACCATAATATAATCCAAACCAATAATCAAGTATAATATTTATTTAAACAGATTTATTCCCGAAAAAACGGGAAAAAGCTGCCAATTATAAAGGCAGCTCCGGATAAAATATTGGTAGCTTTAAAAATGAATACTGGCGAAAATATGTAGTAAATTTCATGCTATAAGTATATGATTATTCGCGACCTAATACAATGATTTCAGAAAGACGAAGTTTATCTGTTACAACTTCAACTGGAGAAAGCGTAACCTTTACAGAGCGGATTGTTTTTTCTTCAAAGCCCACAATTGCCCCCGCGCCAGGTTCATCTGGGAAAATGACATTTTCCATCCCTGTTCCATCGTCAAACCGTACAAAGCAATTCAATTTTACCGCTTCCTTTACAGCACTGTCAAATAACATAATAGCGGTTGCTTTTATTGGCTGGTTCCAAGTAAGGGTAATAGTCACGGCAGCGTTATCATCGTTGGAAACCCAGTCATAATCGGAAAATTTGGGATAAAAACCAATCTGTCCATCAGTTAAGAAATTCGAGGTTTCCTTTCCGTTACTGACCATTACTTCTGCCATAGGCGCCAGATTCCGGTAATCGCTGTTTCCGGATGGTAACGGCATCAAAGTAGTAGATGGGCCGTTGATATACATTGTTCCATCCTCTCGGAATCCAAGTCGGTCTACCGCTATCTGTCTTTCACCGCCGCCGGCGAGAACATCGGTATGTGTGTGATAAACAGTGTAAAGTTCGCTTCCATCAAGAGAGGGAACAACGCAGTTGTGGCCTGGGCCAGATACATTTGTCCAAGTTGGCATAGCTTGTAGAATAGGGTTTTGATCATATTTAACAAAGGGGCCAAGGGGGGTTTTCGAAACCGCATAGCCCACGGAATAAGCTTTATTTGCATAATAGTTTGCCGAATACATCATATAGTATTTGTTATTATGTTTCAGCACATACGGGCCCTCGTTCCACCGGTAGTCACCAGAAGCTATTTCCCATGGTTGTTCGGGCTGCAAAAGCAATTCCGGCTCGCCTTCCACGCTGATCATATCATCGCCAAGCCTGACTGCATAAATATGGCTTTCGTGTCTTCCATTGACGACATTTTCAGAACAATCTTTGGAGTAGTACAGGTATTTCTCGCCATTGTCGTCAATAAAAACATTGGCATCAATCACAGCATAACCATAGTCAAATAACGGCTTTCCCAATGCATCCTTAAAAGGCCCTTCTGGGCTATCGCTAACTGCCACGCCGATTCGCATACTTTGATTTTCCATCCGAAGAGCAGAATAATACATATAGTATTTACCTTCGTAGTATACAACCTCCGGCGCCCAAAAATTGTTAGCCGCCCACTGGTTGCCGCTTGAGGCCCTAAAAACAGGTCCAAGACGTTCCCAATCCACTAAGTTTTCGGATCGCCATCCCAAATATCCCATGCTCCATGATGTGGCGTAACAATAATATTTTCCGTCTTCCGCCAGCAAAACAAATGGATCGCCAATAGTATTAATTTCCGAGATATTTTTGTAAAAGAGTGTTTCGGCGGCTTCTTCTGAAAGAGGTGCAAGCTCTTTTATTGGCCTGCTTTCATTATTTTGAAATATACCGCATCCACTCAACGACACACAGGCAGAAACCAATATTGCCAATCCTTTTTTTTTCCCTTGCAACATAACCCCACCTTTTAATAATTATATCTTTGATATTACTAAAATAATTATAAATCTATACCTTAAAACAAATCGTGAATCGCCAAACAAGTTTTATTCCTAATAGAGATTATATTGTAAGGAGCCTATTATATCAAGTTAAAAGTTTTTACTCTGGAGTCTAATCACATTAATATGGCTACATATTAGAAATGATGAAAAGTTCGGAATCTTATTTTTTTGTCATTGCTTGGTTAAGTTTGTTTAAAACTCTTTTCCGGTAAAAAGCTCTTGCAAAACACTACAAACCCCGCCTGCCAAAGGCGAATTCTCCCCAAATCCAGCTGGTAAAACCCGGATTTTAGAATTAGCTTTGTGAAACAGCAATTGATTGATCTGCTCCTCTAATTCCTTGCGGAAAGCTTTAGGGAAGAATATCCCTTCATGCCCGATGATAATCATTTCGGGGTCAAGAATATTGCAGATATTTGTTAGCCCAATAGCAAATTTTTGCCGCATATCATCAAAAACGCTTCTATATTTAGACTTGGAATAAAGCATGGATAAATGCTCTACATTATATTTTCCATCCGAGGATACAGCATTTATTTTTTCAAGAAACGTAGGCATACTTATATAAACCTCAAGACAGCCCTGGTTACCGCATACGCAGAAGAGGCCATCATAATTGATGGACATATGGCCAATTTCGCCCGAATGTTTAAAGCCATTCTGATATAGTTGCCCGTCGGCTATAATTCCCGCGCCTACGCCGTTTGATAGTCCAACATAAATAAAGTCGGATACATTTTTACCCCGGCCAAACATCAGTTCTGCCAAGGCTGCGGAATCCATATCATTCAGTAACTGACTCTTTAGGCCAGTTTCCATTTCAACTAGATTTTTAATATCCATAAATTCGATGCCAAAAAAGGATGGGGCTTTTATCAGAAATCCCTTTCGAGCATCCAGTGGGCCAATTGCTGCAATACCAATACCAAGGATATCATGCTTACATTTATTTTTTAACACAAGGATAAGATCAACGATTTTTCTTTGTATGCTTTCAGTTGTTTCATTCTGCCAATAGTAATTTTCTTTGAATTTCAATATACAGTCTATAGAAGAAAGTGCTACTATAAGCTGTGTTCTGGAAATATATACCCCAATAATCTTTGGCGCGTTGTCTGATATTTTCAATATTCCTGGTTTTTTTCCAGGAATATTTTTATTCTTTTTTTCGATAGAAGCGCTGGTTTCAATAACATAACCATCGTCAATCAGTTCGTTCACAATATTTGTTACAGTCATTCTGGACAATCTGCTTTTTTGTATGATCATTGAACGCGTACAAACCTTTTTACACACAATCATTTTTAGTGCAAAACCTCTGTTTGATTTTTTTGCTATGTTTGAATTAATTCCGCTTTTTTGCAAAAAGCTCACCTTCCAAAACGGATATTGACTTGGTAAATATTATACTCTACAATAATTGTAAAATCAATTTACATTTCTTCAGGAGGAAAGAGCCTTGAAAACAGTTTTATGTATAGGCAGTGTTACTGCGGATGTAATAATATCGGGGTTTGAAAAAATTCCGCCGCCAGGTGAACTTGTGCAATTTCAAAATTTAGCCGTAGAAATAGGCGGATGTGCCGCCAATGTTGCGGTAAGCCTTACAAAACTTGGCGGTAATCCGCTTCTGTGCTGCAAAATCGGAAAGGACACGTTTGGCGAAATGATTTCAGAACGCTTTGCCAAGCAGCTTCCCGCGCCGCAGGAAAGTATTATTGAAGACCTTGCGGTTAACACAACCGTATCTATTGTGTTGGTAAACAAAAATGGAGAACGGGGATTTTTATATCATCCAGGTTCTACATCTGAGTTATTTGCCAGTGATATTTCTGATATTGCAGTGAACCGGAGCGATATTATATTTATCGCCGGCGCTATGCTACTGACGAATTTTGACGGTGAGGCATGTGCGAGCTTTCTGAAAGACTGCAAGGCTAAGGGTAAGTTTGTCGCCATGGATACCGCATGGGATTTTGAAAACATTTGGTTACCCAAGATTCTACCCTCGCTTCCTTACCTGGATTTATTTATGCCAAGCTATGGAGAGGCGGCAAAGCTAACGGGTGAAGCCGATCCAAGCAGTATTGCAAAGAAACTTAGAAGTATGGGTGCAAAAGACATCATAATCAAGCTCGGCTCAAAAGGAGCTCTGGTTTCGCAAGAAAAAGGTGAGGAACAGATCATACCTGCCTTTGAAGTGGTTCAAGTGGTAGATACGACAGGCGCCGGAGATTCATTTTGCTCTGGTTTTTTATATGGTACTTCCAACGGCTGGAGCTTTTTCGACAGTACCAGATTTGGTAATGCGGTTGCAGCGCACTGCATAACAAAGATTGGAGCTACAATCGGAATACCAGCAGCTGATGAAGTAATACATTTTATGAAAGTGCGAGGTGTTTGTTTTGAGGACTGAAATTAAAGAAAGAATGTTGGTCGGGGCAAAAGAGTTGTTTAGTAGAGCAGGCATTGTCCTGACACGTCAGGAAATGGAGAACATAGAACTGGCAGATTTTGGGTTAGATGATGGCCTAGTAACCGGCTTACAGTTGGTGACTTATGTAAATACAGAACGCTGCTGTGCAAAAGAACTGGCGTTGTTACCACATCAAACTTGCCTGGAACATCTTCATCCTCCCATAGAAGAATTTAGATACCATGGAAAAGAAGAGACTTTTCGGTGCCGTTATGGAGAAGTCTTTCTGTATATTGAAGGAGAAAAGACTTTAAATCCTGTTTGCAAACCGCCAAAAGGTGAAGAGTGTTTCTACACAGTTTGTCATGAAATCAGTTTAAAACCAGGCGAACAGTACACGCTTCCGCCACATACAAAACATTGGTTTCAAGCAGGTACAGACGGTGCAGTGGTATCGGAATTTTCTACCAAAAGCTATGATGAATACGATATCTTTACGAATCCCAAAATCATACGGTAAGAGATATAACTATCATGTTACGAAGTAGTATCATAAAAGTTACTCTATCAACACAAGAGTACAACAATCCATTCCTTTGGTTTAATTTTTTCTGAGGTTGTCACTGGTAACTATTATGATATTACTCCATTGTACCAAAATATACAATGGCACATATATTATAATTAGGAGCTTGTAATCTTATGAAAGACTGCAATATGTATAAAGAGTGTTGTACATCATAATTTTTTATAGGAGGTAAAAAAATTATGTCTATGCTAAATGTTCCGGAAAATAGTGATGTTACCTGTGAGGATACTATTAATCTCATATTGTCGTCCATTGCCATGGAAGAAATCAGTTTAAATTATATAATCAATGCCGAAGGAGAAAAAATGCAGTATGCATAGTGTCATTGTTTGCAGCCACACGGCAGTAAACAACAGCCCGGTATTTGTGTACATCACTCTTACTCATGCCATCCGCTTCAATGCTTCAATAGTCTTTTCCAATTCATCATGGAAAGAGAGTTTAACCTCCATCCTGTCCGTGTCGAAAACATATACCACTTCAACCAATTCATTAATCGCTTCGTCGCGGAGAATCGGCATGGCCTGATATTTTGAGAAAGAATTCAAGAACTGCTGTGCGGAGTCAAGCGCGTCTGATTGTTCATCGTTCCCGACGATCAGCGCGTCGTGCTCCGCTGTTTTTGTACTGATCTTTGTTTCAATTGATTCGCGCTCACCCATAAAGGCATCCTTTTCAAGTGAGCCGATTTTATAGCGTTCGTAAAGCCGGCGTTTATAGGTCTGTAATTGCTTTATCTCACCCTCAAGTCTCGTGGCAGTAACCTGTGCTGATTCTAAACCCTGTTTTACGGCTTTTTTACCTTCACGCATCAGTTTTCCCATGTCTAGCATAACGGATAACCGAGATTGGACAACCGCCCTCACCGCATCGATAATCTGCTGCTCAAGGAACCTCTTGCGTTCACAGCCATAATGATCGGTATACCTCGCGGTATCACATAGATAATATGGTTTAGACGAATCACCAATATATTTCAGGATATGATTACAATATCCACACCGTACTTTTTTATAAAGTATCCTGTCGGTGTTCGGCTTTGCTGGAGTTCCAAAACGCCGACGTTTCGCGGCAAGATCGTTGAATATTTCCGGTGTAATAATAGCCGGTAATACGTCGGGAATTCGTATCCATTCATTTTTAGGTTTTTTACGTTTCTTTCCTGAACCCACAGCTATCGTTTCTTTCCGGCCGCCGACAAGAGTACCAGTGTAACGCTCGTCGCACAGTATGTTTGAGATTATCCCGTTTGTCCATATCGCCCTCGTTGTATCGCTGACAGCCAGTTTACTGCCGTTGTTTCTTTTGTACATGGCAGGATTAAGCACACCATCAGCGTTTAGCCGATCGGCAATCTGGAATGCGCTGCGACCCTCGCCCGCAAGCGTGAAAATACGCCTGACAATCTCGGCCGCCGGTTCATCGATCAATAAACGATGCCTATCCGATTCGTCCTTTTTATAGCCATAAGGCGCGAAAGCGTTGGAAAATACCCCTTTTTCGAATTGTATTCGCTTGGCGCTCTTAACTTTTTTAGATATGTCCTTGCTGTACATGGCGTTAATCATATTCCGCACAGGCACATCTATATCCGCGGTCGTTCCCTTATGATTATTACTATCGTAGTGGTCGTTAACAGCGATGAAACGAACATCGAGATAAGGAAAAATCTGCTCTATAAACTTACTGACCTCAAGATATTGCCTTCCGAAACGCGAAAAATCCTTGACGATTATACAGCTAACCTCACCCTTGCGTACCGCTTCAAGAAGCCGCCTAACAGCGGGTCGGTCGAAATTAGTACCGCTGTATCCATCGTCAACAAACTCGGTCACTGACAACCCCGCAAACTCCGACACGGTTGCAATATAGTTCTCAATGATTTGCCGCTGGCTTGTGATGCTGTTGCTTTCACCAATTGTTTTATCGTCCTGCGAAAGCCGCAAATAATCTGCTATGTACTTATTCATTTACAGCCCTCGCTTCACTCTCATAATTGTTGACGTATTCACACAGAGCCTCAAACTCGCCACGATACCGTAGAAAAATTTCAATTCTTTTACTGCTGTATACTTCGATTCGTTCCACCAATGCGGAAACCATTTGCGTTGATAACTGCTGTCCTGACTCGAAGTGTCTGAACTCGGTAATCCATTTGTTTTCCGGCGAATAGGTGTTGGACTGCCGTGATTTTTCCGCAAGTAGTATATCAAGCTCCTGTTGGAGTACATCTTTTTCTATGTCATAGTCGGCTCTCATGACGGCATAATCCTGTTCAGATAAAATCCCATCCCGATAATCTTCCCGCAGGGAGCCTCTAAACCGCCGATTGTGTGCCAGCTTTTTTTGTACAGTGTCAATCTGCTTGTCAAGCGTGTTTCGCTGTCTCTGATAAGACGCCAATTTTTGAATATACGTAATAATTCGGTTCATGTCTACTGCAAGATTTATTTCACGACTGATATAAGAGAATAACGCCGCCCGTACCTCGGACTCCATAACACGCTTCTTCGGACAAGCGTTTTTATCGACTTGTTCATGGACATTGCATTGAAAGAAATACTCATCTCCACCAACGCGGCGAAGCCTGTTCCGTATCATATATGCCTTGCAATCGCCGCAGACTATGCGACCTTTGAAGATGTTATCCTGTGCGACTCGGTTCTCATCTATTTTATAATTCTGCTTTCTGGATTCGCGTATTTTCTTAACGGCGTCAAATGTATCGGTATCGATAATCGCGGGATGCGTATCCTCAACGATTATCCACTCATCATTGCTTGTGTGGATAGTACCGCCGCCGTGCAAAAAGTTGGATTTATACTTACCCTGTGCCATAACCCCCGTATACGCGGGATTTACTGATATACGCTGTACAGCCGACTTATACCAAAACCGGGTATTCTCATACTTACTCGCTTTTGTAATGCCTTTCTCAAAGCGGTAACGGCTTGGTGGAAGTATCTTCATGTCGTTTAGTTTTTGCGCGATTGCTATGTCGCTCATGCCGTCGATAATCCATCCGAATATTTGACGCACAATCGGCGCGGTTTCAGGATCGACAACAAAAGTGGTACCGTCCTTTATATATCCGTAAGGAGCTATCGAACCAACAAACTTACCGCGCTTTTGTTTGAGCTTTACGCTGGATTGAACCTTGCGGGATACGTCGCGGGCATATACTTCGTTCATTAGGTTTTTTAGGGGAACAATCAAGCTGCTCTCGTCCAAAGACGCTGTAAGCGAATCATAATTGTCACCCACCGAGATGAAACGAACCTCAAGAAACGGAAATACTCGCTCCAAGAAATGTCCCATCTCCTCAAAACTTCTGCCGAACCGCGATAAATCCTTTACCAATACGCAATCAACCAGTCCGGCTTGTATATCCGCGATCATCCGTGTAAACGCAGGACGGTTGAAATTCGTTCCCGAATAGTTTACATCCTCATAAATCTCATATAGCTGTAAGTCCGGCTGTGATTGAATGAAACGCACCAGCATGGACTTTTGTGTACCGATGGAGTCACTTATTTTTTTTCGTATATCCTCATCGGATAATCGGACATAGGCAGCGGTTCTGTATATGCGGATAGATATTGGCTGTACGACTTGCCCCGCGCTTGCCTTTCTGCTCACCCTCGCCATTACATACACCCCGCTTCCTTAGTAAATAATTCGCTTATTATTTCAGCAGCCATTTCCGCACGGTCGTGGTAGCGGAATCTAATGGAAACACGGTTGCTCTCGTAGACGTCTATCCGCTCAACCAAATTAACGGCAAGCTCCCGCGATAATTCCGATATGCTTTGATAACGCTTGAAATGCTCTATCCATCTGTGGCACGAAGCACTATCCATGAGAAACATTTCCGCTTCCTGACGCAGTCGCGCTACAGCTTGCTTTAATCCGGCAATCCGTTCGGTGTAATCCTTGCCGAACTCAATATAGTCCTCTTTAGAGATAACACCGCTTTTATAATCCGCATAAAGCGACCGCTTATATTTTTCACAGGTCTTGATTTCCTTTTCGCGGTCATCAATTTGGGCGTTTAATTTCAAAACATTGCGTTGCTGGTTCGGCAATTCTAACGCATATTCCAAACTCTGCTCGATATCAAGAATAAAGACAATTTGCTGTTTGATTACCTCTAAAACGGCGTTCTCAAGTTTATTTTGCCTGTAACAATGCGATGAACAGCCTTTCCCTGTTTTGCTCGTCCCGCAGACATAGTAATGGTATCGTCCCGACTTTTTACGAACCATGCTGTTACCGCAATCGCCGCAGAACGTAAGACCCGACAGTGGAAATACAGTATCATTTTTAGGAGCCGTCCGGGTATCCTGACTCAACAATCCGTTTACAGTTTCATAGTCACACTTATCAATAATAGGTTCGTGAGCATCCGGGATGATATTCCATTCATCCTCCGGCTTTACAAGTTCCTTCTTGACCTTATAATTAAGCGTCGTCCTTTTTCCCTGCACCAAAGTACCTATGTACATGGGATTTTTTAGAATACGCCCCACGGTGACCGCTGACCATAATGCCCTTGCGTTCTTTTGAAATGCCGTAAAGAATTTGCCATCCCTTCTTTTATACTCGGCGGGTGACGGCTCACCGATTTCATTGAGCCTGTCAGCTATTTTCTGCTGGCTCTGACCTTCGATTTTCCAACGGAAGATATCACGCACTATTCCGGCGGCTTGTTCGTCAATGACAAGCCTGTGCTTGTCGTTCGCGTCACGCATATAGCCGTAAGGAGCAACTGGAGCCACAAAATCGCCGTTTTTCCGTTTTACGTTCAAATTGCTCCGTATTTTAATAGAGAAGTCCCTCAAATAATGTTCGTTTATTAGGTTCTTGAACGGTATGATAATATCGTCGGAATCGCTGCGCGGATTCAGGCTGTCATAATTGTCGTTTACGACTATCAGCCGCACATTATAGCGTGGAAAAACAACATCAATGAGTTCTCCCACCTCTATGTAATTGCGACCGAGCCGCGACAAATCTTTTACGATGACGCAGTTAATCTTGCCCGATTCTATATCCGTCATCATTTCACCAAAGGACGGACGAAAAAAATCAATGCCACTAAACCCATTATCTTCCCTCTCTGAAACAATACGGATTTCGGGCATTGATTTTACATAGTCTCGGATAAGTTCTTTTTGATTTTCGATGGTACCGCTGTCAGCATCGTCCTTGCTAGCGCGTGCATACGAAGCCGCATTATAATAAAAAATAGACTGCATAACAAAAGCTCCTGTCGTTATGGGGCGTTCAGCCGAGCAACAGGAAAGGTTCTGATAATATAGTCCGTGATTAGCATAGCATAGGCGGCGAAACTAATCAACTCTATTGTTATCTTCGGCTTCTTTTTATAAAGCCCGAAAGAACCCCTCCATGCGTTCTTCCATAGATATTTTTGTATCGGCATGGCTTACTTTTATTACCATGTCCCCGTAGCGGAAACAATATGGGTTTCTAATTTGCTTAATAAAATCCAACATCCGCTCCCGCAGAGGTTTGGTAGGGTCAACTTTTGTTTCCTGTATGTCCTCAAGCGTCGCAGGATCAACCGTGCGAACATCTACACGCCGCATGGCGTCAAAATCCAAGCTCAGTGTTTGGCTCAACAAGTACCCCTCCTAACTGTGGTATATTACTAAAAATATATGAGCGCATAGCTCGTCCTATTCCGACAAAACCTTGCATTTTATGTACAAGCAGCGTTTTCAATGTCATACTCATAAAAAATACTCTTCCGGCTTTTTTTCCAAGATAAAATCAACCACTACGTCGATATTCGATGTAACTGGGTAATCCGGCAGAGAGTTGAGTACGATGTTGCGATAAGGGTTACCCTCACACATTCGTATGTCGGAAAAAGCGCAAATGCCTGTGTCCGTTACAGTACGAAGCAGACGTCCAAAGCCCTTAAGGTCATTAAGTTAAGCAAGTAAGGACAGCAAGAAAAACAATAAGAATGAGAGAAAACACCCAAAAACCAGACAAAGCAAATTATGAATAAAGGCCTTTGGGTGTTTTTAATGATTTAGGGCAGCAAAACAAAGCCGGCATCAAGGCACCGAAAAAACGATGCGAATTTGTACTAAGTTATCCTGTAGATAAAGCTCACACGCCCTCCCCTTTGACTTAAATTTGCGTGAATAACTTCGCCTGTCCCAGATCGGTAATATGTACTTCTGGATAAGCGGCGCAATGTCCGGTGGATCGTCATCATCACGGTGTTTAAAAAAGCGGATGCAAATGATGACTGCCATTGTAAAGTTGACCTGACCTGACCTGATAGCAATATTTACGGTTTTTCTGCCGGAGAACGACACTGTTGGTCACGGCTTCGTAGAAATTATACATAATTAGCTTTGACACTATTATCCTATCAGGGAGGCGGGAACTCGTCTTTGTCCAAATTTGTGATGATTGCTTCGTAGCTGCCGTCCGCCAGCTTGAACCTGAGTGCGCTAAAAGAAATCGGGTAAAATCCATCATCGTCAAAGTACTTAAAATTGACATTGGAAGGTAAAAACCTGTATAAATCAGGCCGCATCTTTACATCCTTGGATTACTTTCTCGTCAGCGTTAAGCGAATTTCGATGTCAAAATCAGAGTTCGGCACCTAAAGCCCGCAAGAATCGCGTTACTGTGGATGTCCTTGGCTCTGATTAAATAATGCCAACCACAATTTCCGATATGCGCGAACAAGTTGTAATTTTCATAATTGCAATCCGCAATATTAATGACCCTGTTCTGTATTTTGGAGCGTCCTGCCCTGCCCTGCCATTTTTACCAACGCCTTTGTTTGCAGCTTTTATAAACTAAAAAGTTTAGTCTTTTGTTTGATACAAACCTACAGTCCTGACCTGAATCCAATCGAGCATATGTGATTTAAAGTCAAAGCCATTTTACAAACTTTTAAGGCTCAAACTGTCGATTCTTTGCCTTCTTCTATCCTAAAAGTCTTTAATTCTGTTTCTTTACCAGCGATGGCTATTTGTGTTAATTTGTTAAATTGCTATAAAATGTGCGCAATCGACAAAATGATAGTGTTTATTATGCCTTTTCTGGCTATGTCAGTATTAATTTCAAATATTGTTAGCATAGATATTTAAAATTTGCCTTTTTCATAAATTTATTTATAAATTTTTATTCCAAAAAAGTTTAGCATCTTATTTTTTCGTGATTCCTTATCTATATCTCTATGACACAAATACCAGCTTGATTTACCTTAACAGTAGCAGGAGACAACAAGGTCAGCACAAGCTCAGTGGTGCAAGAGCAGTCGTGTGTCGAAATAAATATTCCGCTTGCCGATGCTGTAACAGGGGTATCTTCTTTTTTAAATGGTAGGTGGTAGATAAACCTACTGATCTTTTTGCCGTAATCTAGGGTTTGCACATCGATAGAAACATTCTCTCTGAACCGTTCAGTAATACATAAGTCTATTGAAAAACTTACCGTATAGCATCTGTGGCTTCCTAAGACTATTTTTTTGCCATCAGAAGAAAGGTATAGTTGAGAACAACTCGAACACTTAGAAGGTGACCATATCAGAGGTGAACCGGCGACCCAACATTGTTTGGGGCAGCTAGGAAATGAGACTACGCAACATGACCCTGATGGTCCAGCGGGTCCTTTTGGCCCGGGTAAACCAGGGGCACCCTGCGGACCTGTAGCACCAGCAGGGCCAGGCGATCCCGGTAGTCCTTTTGGTCCCGGTAAACCAGGGATGCCTTGTGGACCTGTTGGTCCGGTTGGCCCCGCGGGTCCTGGTGGTCCTGTTGATCCAGATCTTCCTCCCTCAAGTGCGTCTACAGCACATTCCATTTTTCCTTTCAATATCACCTGATTCTGCATGATACTATCAAGTAATGATTTAACACTCTTATTGACCGTTAAAATATCCTCAACGGAAGCCTTTTTATCCGGACTTCGTTCAAGCGTTCCAAGTACATATTGCAGTTTTTCACCTTCCGCATTGATAATGTGACTTAATCCTAATTCCTCCATTGCTATAGATGCTAAAATCATATTTAGGGATTCATCAATAGTCATAGGAGGACTTATCGTTGGAAATGTTGGTAATGACATATTAGATCACCTCTTCTCTATATATTGTGATTTACGAGTCTATTTTCTAAATACTTTTTATTATAAAAAGCCACAAGGGAATCAGGCTTAAATTTGAGAGCCATTTCGTTAAATTTCGCCGCTCTTCCATACTCGCCCAATTTGTCATAACACATCGCCAGCTCAATACTGGGGATATAACCCCAACACTCATCCTTACTAAAGCCCCAATTATTATCGTCTTTCTCCAAATTAAAAATTATTTCAAACCAAAATATCGCTTGCCTATAATTGCCCCGTTCTTTAAAGTAATATCCAATTTGGCAGCATAATTCAGCCCTTGGGGTGTCGTAACAAAAGCTACGAAGCATAGAAGACAACGCCTTATCCGACTTGTTTTCGGCCAAATAGCATTTCGCTAATTCTCCGCAGGCTACGATATTGTCCTCCACCCATCCCAGCTCAGAATCAAGAAAAAAGCGGAATTGTTTTATGGCATCGGTATATCTTTCATGATCTTTAAGTTCTCTTGCGTAATAGTACCTGCCGCGAGGAGATAGCTCTTTTCCCTGGGATAGGAATTTTTCATAAATCTGAATATTTCTGTTATTTAGCCTTCCAAGCGACTTTGTATGGGTGATACAGATATCAGAATTGATTCTCTCCCCTTTTTTTGCTTCGAGATACTCGTGAACAGGCTCCCTCCATTGAAAGTTACGGCTTCTTTTTGAAAGTCGCTCTCTGAAATATGAGAAGACTACATTCCCCTGAGCATCAAAATCCGTATTATACCTCATCATAACAATGTCGATGTCATGGGTTAGGATTTCTTTTAGCTCTTTAAATTTGACAGCATCTTTCGGTAAGAGCATATCATCGGCATCAAGCCAGAGAATGTAGTCCATCGTTGCTTGCTTGTAAGAATAATTGCGGGCAACGGAAAAATCATCGATCCAATCGAAATTATAAATCTTATCTGTGAAACGCGAGGCAATTTCTTTTGTACGATCGCCGGACCCTGTGTCCACAATGATTATCTCATCTGCTACACTTCCAGCTGAAACTAAGCATCTTTCTATCGTATCCTCTTCGTTTTTTACAATCATACATAAGCTAATCGTAATCATTGATATCAAACCAATCCAAATGATGAGTTATCTAACCATATAATATACACAGTAGGGCCAATCTGTTAATGAAAAGAAACACTTATCAATAAGCGTCTCTTTTACCTAACATTTTCTTTACGTTTTTTATAATATAGTAAAGGAGTTCCCGTAAAGGAGATTATGACTATGGTGACAATAAGCTTATGTATGATTGTATACAATGAGGAAAATAACATTCGATGCTGCCTGGAAAGCACACGCGGACTGACAGATGAGATCATCGTGGTGGATTCCGGTTCAACTGACCAGACGAAATCTATTTGTGCAGAATACAATGCCCGGATCTTTGATTATAAATGGAAGGAAGATTTCTCTGAAGCTCGAATGTATAGTATTTCCAAAGCTTCAAGCGACTGGATATTACTTTTGGATGCAGATGAGAAACTTGAAATCCAGAATCTCGAAAGTTTAAAGCAATATATATCTGAAACGGCATATGATCTGATACCGGTTCGCATGATACATTTTTACGGAGAAAAACCCGCCGATGAAAAACGAGCGCATTTCTCCAGCGGTTTACGGTTGATCCGCAACAATGAAAATATCCTTTTTACTGGTAAAGTTCATGAGAGTTTAGATATTGGAAATAGATGCATTGACAAATCGGTAGAAACTAAACACCTATTTCAAATCTTCCATTATGGATATATGAATGATGCAATTGAAAGGAAAATGGACAGAAATCTTTCAATTCTTTTACAGGAAAAACACAGACAACCAGACAATCCCTGGCTTGGTTATCATCTTGCAGCAGAATACTACAAAACTGGCAGGCTTATCGAAGCTCTTCAGGAGGTAAATATCGCAATCACTCTTTTCCTTGGAAATAAGCTCAAGCCGCCTTCCCTTGCTTACAAGTTGAAATACGATATGCTGATCACATCAGGTTATTATGACTTGGCATACAATGGAATAGAAAAGGCAATTGTCCTTTATCCAGATTACGTTGACCTGCACTTTTATAAAGGCATTTTGCAATACATGCGCGAGGAATATGACAAGGCAAAAAACACTCTGTTATATTGTCTGGTTCTTGGGGAAACAAACATGGATTACCTTATCCTGTCTGGCAGCGGAAGTTTTCTTGCCCTACATTATCTTGGACTGTGCCATGAAAATCAGGGTGAAGTCAAACAAGCTGCCGATGCTTTCAGACAAGCAAAAGCACTTTGCCCAGATCCTCTAATTAAACAGCAGTTTGAGAAACCCTCGGAAAGAACTTTATCAAATGAACGCATATCATAAACAAGCGTAGGAAGTATTATTCTAATACGAAAATGGGCATTTTTCTATCCCACAATTTTTCGACTTTGCTCTTGCTTGGGAGTAGAGCCTTACATCACAAAGCTTTTATGTAAACAGGCCATAGTGAACAATACACTATATTCAACATGTCCATTTTCGATATCCTCTTTAGACAAGTTAACATATATTGATATTAGAATAATTAACCCTATCCCATTCCTTAGAGCAATTTCGTAATTTCAACAGAATAACAAGGCGCTTCATCATGACATAACGCCGAAGTTAGTTCGTATAAAACTCGAAATTACTATAATATCAAATGGTTTGGATTATTCAAAAAAGCTATAAGGAGGAATAACTATGAGAAGAAAGAGTGTCAAGACCGCAATTTTGATACCATCACTAAGTGTGTTAATTGTTGGTATTATAATTATGGCTTCCGTTGTAGGTGTACTATCCTCAAATACTGCCAACCGCATGACAGAACAATTGATGCAAGCGATGGTCGATGAACACGCTAATGGATTTATGCAATTCAGCGAAGATGTATATAGTACATTGAAGGCAACGGTGCCAGTCGTTTCAAATTACATTGACGATGAATTTACAAAGGATGTATCAGACCCGCGCAAGGAAGTGATTAAAATACTATCCGAAGTGTTGGCATCTAACGATAAGATTTACGGCATGTGGACATGCTGGGAGCCAAACGCCTTCGACGGAAAAGACAGCGATTACGCCGGTGTTTCCTTTTATGACTCAACAGGCCGGTTTATCCCGTATGTATATAAAAACGGAAACCACATAGAGTTAAGTCCGCTTGAAAATTATGATGATCCGGTAAGAGGTGAATATTACCAGGCCGCTCTAAGTTCAGGCAAACCTTATGTTACTGAACCGTTTGCCTACAATGTTGATGGTGTAGAAACATCTTTTTGTACTATTGCCATCCCCATTTTCAAAAGCGGTAAAGTGGTTGGCGCTGTAGGGGCGGATATTAACTTAAAAGACATAGCAACGTTAATGAACTCTAGTCGCATTCTCGACGACGGATACATATTTGTACTATCTCCAAAAGGTTACTTTGTTACTCATCCGAATAAAGAGTATCTTCTTCAGCATTATACTATAGGATGGATAAAAAATTACAGTGTGGAAATCGACGCTGTCTTGGCAAATGGAGGTAGCTTTAGTGTCAAAGACTATTCAGACATATCAGACATGGATATGAGCTTTATAAGCTCTAGCGTAACAATCGGTGATACCGGCCGCTATTGGCTTATTTGCGGTGTAATCCCGGTAAAAACTGCAAGTGCTTCTTCTGATGCATTATTGTGGACTATCATCGCAATTGGACTTGTTGTGATTGCGACGACAGGTATAGTGATTCTCTTCACTATTCACAAACATTTGAAAAAATTGCCCCTAGTTGCTGATGCCGCTCAAAAGATAGCCGTTGGTAATTTTGACATTTCAATAGAAAGTAACGACAATAATGAGATCACCGATGTGTCAAATGCATTACTGCTCGTTAAAGAAACTGTTCAAAAATTAGTATACGATATAAAGCATATGTCACAGATATTTGCGGAAGGCGATATTGAAGCTAAAATAGATGATTCAGTTTATAAAGGCGAATTTCATAATGTCGCACAAGAAATCAACAAAACTTTTGCTGGTGCGATTGAGGATACCCTCGAGGCTATTTACGAAACAACGGAATTCGGCAACGGAAACTTTGATGTGCCTATAAAAGTAATGCCCGGTAAAAAAGACATAATGACTACTTCTTTTAAGGTAGTACAGTCAAATTTAAAGCAATTTAACGCCGATATCGTCGGTATTATTAAAGGTGCATCAGAAGGGAGCTTGGATATCAGCATAGATGCTTCCAAATATAAAGGCGACTGGAGCAAGATGGCCGATGGAATTAATGGATTATTGACCACTATTGTTGAACCAATCCGGGAAGTGATCAATGTGCTAGATCAATTATCATGCGGCAATCTGGAGGTATCTGTAAAAGGAAGTTATAAAGGCGAATTTGAAAATATGAAAAACGCACTGAACAATACACTGGCTATGTTGGTAGCGTTTATAAAGGAAATATCAACGATATTGATAGCCTTATCTCAGGATGATTTAGATCAGATTGTGGAACGGGATTATGTTGGAACATTTACAGTTGTAAAAACCGCGCTTAACACAATTATCAACAAATATAACAAAGTCATTTCCGAAATATCATCTGCTGCCGACCAGGTAGCAGTAGGCTCCAGACAAATAGCTGAAAGCAGTTTGACACTAGCTCATGGCGCGACAGAACAAGCTTCCTCCGTAGAAGAATTAAACGCCACTATTTCAGTTATTAATGAAAATACCATGCAAAATGCAAATCACACAAAAGAGGCAAAAGAGTTATCCGACCGCGCCAAAAATAGTGCCGCCAAAGGAGAACAAGATATAAATCATATGCTTACTTCTATTGAAAGCATTAAAAATTCCTCAACCAACATATCAAAAATCATAAAAGTTATTGACGATATTGCATTCCAGACTAATTTGCTCGCATTAAACGCCGCTATAGAGGCAGCGCGAGCAGGTCAGTACGGCAAAGGGTTTGCCGTCGTAGCCGGCGAAGTAAGAAGCCTAGCTGGCAAAAGCAAAGAATCCGCTAAAGAAACCGCCGAATTGATTGAAGAATCTATTGCCAGAGTCCATGAAGGGGCAGGAATAGCAAGTCAAACAGCCGAAACTCTTCGAACCATCGTACATGATGCAAGCGATGTAGCTGATATTATTACAGATATAGCTACTTCTTCTAGTGAACAAGCAATAGCTCTTGATCAAGTAACGGATGGACTTTCGATAATTACTAACGTAGTTCAAGATAACTCCGCTACATCTGAGGAAACAGCTGCCGCTTCTCAACAGCTTTCCAGCCAGGCAGCTATGCTACAAGATTTAGTTGGCGTATTTAAGCTTAAAAAATAAAATAACTTACTGTTACGGTGTCAAATGTGCAATTATCAAATTCACACCTTTGAGATAAGATTTTGACAGTGCTATATTCGTAAATAAAACTTTAGAAAAGCGGGTAGAGTTTATGAAAGCTGACTTTTTGAACGATTTAGCTGATTATTTAGAGGAATAGCTGGGTAAGGTACTGTTCACTCTGCGGGAAAGAAACGAGGACTATTGCAATATTTCTGACGAATATGAAACTCTGTTGAACACGGGGTCCCAAGACATTGAAGAATACCGGCAGGCTATTACTAAAATAGTGGGTATCAGTAAAAAGCTGGGCGATATAGAGAAACATTATCTCTTTCTTGCCGGTATGCGCGAACACACACGGATGGAGGACACCTTATCGTCTGAAGTCGTTGAGGAATTATTTATTGAAACAAAATGGACTGGCCAGCAACATATAGATACTATTGCAGCATCTTTACGTTACGGTTTGCAAAGGCGCCTAAATATGAACAGGAAGATTTAAAAGCAAGTCGCACGGAAATATAGCGTGAGCGTGTCAGAAGTAAAACGCGAAATACAGCTTGCCATCGCCGCCGCATATCAAAAGCCCAACGCGGCGGCGGCCATATGCGGTACCCATACCAGAGGAGCTTATCATGCATGTCGCAAGCAGAATGCGTGATACTGACGACTCTTTAGAGTCACTTTAATTTGTAAGTAACGCCATTATATGATATAATCTAAGTTGTCTTGCTTCGAATATGTGGTACTGTGCGCTCGCCTCTTGGTATTTTTTTCCGCACAAGGCAGAGTTGTACGGAGGGTAACATGATACCAATCTACATATGTGATGATAATAGTGAAGAAAAGAAATGCTTGTGCAAAATGGTTGAAGACCTGATTATGATTCATGGTTATGATATGCGGGTTGTATTGGCCGTTATGACGTCGGAAGAGATTCTTACGCATAGACGAACCAACTCAAGCCGCTCGGAAGAGATTCTTGATGTAGACTTAAAGCATGAAACCCATAACGGTTTCACGCTGGCGAAAAAGCTTCGGGAACTGGATACGCGGGGCTTCATTGTTTTTTGTCACTACGCATGGGGAAATGATGTATGAAACCTTCAGATACCGTCTGGAGGCTATGGATTATCTGATAAAAAAAGAACATGGCAAACTGATAATTGTGGCTTAAGGAATGCTTAACCGAAATTGAAAGGCTTGCAGCAAGCGATAAAAACGATAATCGGAGCTACTTTACGGTAAAAGTGGAAGGCTGCGTATTTCATGTTCCAACAGAAGATATCCTGCACTTTAAGACAGCAGACGAAATTCATCGCGTGACCGTTCACTCGAAAGACAGGATATTGGAATTTCGGGGTGACTTGAATGCGCTGGAGAAAGATATTGGAGCCGGTTTTTTGAGAATACACCGCTCCTGTCTGGTGAGAACGACTAAAATCAGGCAGGTCAATTACGACGGTGAGACGATTGTTATGGAAGACGGTTCCGTGTGCCTGATTCCCCGAAAAGGAAAGCGGCTGCTGAAAGATTATTTTGAGAAAGAAGAGAATTTGTAAGATATGAATTTTGGCAGTGTTTTTTGGGTTTTTTAGTATATTTCTGTATGCACAATTCACTGGCGGCGTATATCGCTTATTTGCTGGCAGGAAGGCGTAAGGTTTTTAAGCTGCAGATTCCGGCAAGCCATTATTCAAAGCGCCATATATACGGTGTTTGTGATTATACCCAATTCTTCCAATAAACTAATTCTGTTTTTGGCTTTATCACTTTGGCGGATATCCGAAATCGTAATCTTGACTTCATGGGTTTACTATTTATTTCGGGATATGGCTATAAAGAAAAGGTTCTTCTATATGTTAGTAGTTTTCTCCTTCGGCATTTTAGCCGGTTTTAGTGCAAATACGTTGGTAGAAGCAATGTTTCCGGAAACAGCAAAGATGCTTTACAACGAGGTTCCGTGGATATCATATATTACCTATATCGTTTTATTTTTACTTATGTATTATGTATGGGATAGTTACGGCCATCGTACGGCTTGTATTAAAAACGAATTTTTAGAACAAGCTGCAAGCCTTTGCAGACTATCCGAAGCTGTATTTGTCAATAGGCATAATTTACTTTTTGTTTTATTACGCCATTTTCTTTGTTAGTGTTTCTAGATTCCCATGGATTAATATTGCTGTTAGTATTTCTTGTCCTGGTCTGCTTGGCTTATGGGGGGCTTTGGTCAGCGACGTCAAAAGGACTGAAAACTTAGCTGCGGCTCAAAACCTGCTTCTCCAGCAGCAAAGCTATATCAATAAGCTGGAGTCGATATAACGGGAGATAAGGAGTATTCAGCACGACTATAAAAACATGTTGTCCGGACTGTATGCCCAAGCCAGCGAGGGCAACGCGGAGGCTGTAAAAGAAAGTACATTGACATCAAGCTGTTATAAGGAGGATGAAACGGTCAGGGAAGACATAAGACAAATGAATCAACTAACCCTGATTGAGATTCTGGAGATGAAAGGACTAATCATGACAAAAATGCTGGAGGCGGAACGCGTTCAGATTCCATTCCAGCTTGAAGTGATGTTTCCGGTCAAACGGGTACCTATGGCGATTGAGGATTTAATGCGCTGCGTTGGTATTTTACAGGATAACGCCATAGAAGAATCGCGAACCCAAGAAGGCCCTACTGTAACCCTATTGTTATTGCAAGAGGAATGGAATGAGGGTTATTCCACCAAGGACACCAGCAGAGGTATCAGTCTGTCAAATTATCAAAATATAATTAGAAAATACCCGAACGTAACACAGGAAGCTAAAATGGATAGTGAATATTTTGTACGGATATTAGTGTTATCAGGAAGCTGTAAAATTACCAAAACAGACGGAT
>JALQSN010000500.1:0-37514 GCA_023690525.1 Holotrichia oblita | reverse complement strand
TGATTATGAGCCGTGGCATTGTAGGTATGTTGGGAAACAACACGCAAAAGCGATATATGAAAAGGGTTTAGTTTTGGAAGAATATCTAAACACATTATAACTGTATTTGATAGACTTTGATAAGTATTTATAAGAGGTGGATTTATGAATGAGCGTATAATCGAACAAAACAATATAAAAATTGCTATAATCAATAGTGATGAGATTGTTATAACAGACGGGCAATCCGCTTTGGATTTAATGGCAACTATTAGTTATCATCACAACTGTGACAGAGTGGCTATCAACAAAGAGGCAATTATTGAAGATTTTTTCAAACTTTCAACAGGGATTGCGGGCGAAATTTTGCAGAAGTTTATTAACTATGGGAAGAAAATTGCCATTATTGGTGATTTCGCGAAGTATAGTAGTAAAACCTTACACGATTTTATTTATGAGTGCAATAATGGAAAGGATATATTTTTCGCTGGTAATGAGCAAACTGCTATTGAAAAGTTAACTGAACATCGGTAAGGAGCGAGAAATTGTGAAAACAGAGAAAGAAAAGATGTTGGCAGGGATGTTGTATGATGCCAACTATGATAATGAACTAATTAGAGAAAGGGCAAAATGCAAGGATTTATGCCACGAATATAATCGGTTGCTTCCATCAAACCTATCTGCGCAGCAGGAAAATATTAAAAATTTATTAGGTAAAGTAAAAGGGGCGTTCACAATTACAGCGCCCTTTTGGTGTGATTATGGCTACAACATTGAGATAGGGGAAAACTTTTATACTAACTATAATTGCGTTATTTTAGATGGGGCGAAGGTGGTGTTTGGCGACAATGTGTTTATCGCTCCTAACTTCGGATTTTATACCGCAGGCCACCCATTAGATGCCGAACAGCGTAACAAAGGTTTAGAATACGCTTATCCCATAACGGTTGGCAATAATGTTTGGATAGGTGGTGGTGCTGCGGTGATGCCGGGCGTAACTATTGGTGATAATTCGGTAATAGGTGCGGGCAGCGTTGTAACAAAAGATATACCGAGTGGCGTTATAGCGGTAGGAAATCCGTGCAGGGTTTTAAGAAGTAGCACAGAACAAGATAAACAAAAATATCAGATAAAAGAGGAGTGAGGTATGTTATGAAATATCAAGGAACTTTGATTGCTGTTAGTGATATGGAACGCTCAAAAGCGTTTTATAAAACTATCTTTGGCCTAGAGGTTATGGCTGATTTTGGAGCGAATATAACGCTGACCGGTGGCATATCTCTGCAAACACTTGAAACGTGGCGGGCGTTTATTGGCAAAGATGATATAACCTTTCACAATAACGCCACCGAACTTTATTTTGAAGAAGCAGATTTTAATGGTTTTCTGAACAAATTGGGCGATGCGAAACTTGTTCATCCGCCCATCGAACATGCTTGGGGGCAGAGGGGTGTACGTTTTTACGACCCAGACGGGCATATAATCGAAGTTGGCGAGGATATGGGGATGGTTGTTCAGCAGTTTGCAGATAGCGGAATGACAACTGCTGAAATAGCGGGGCGTATGGACGTTCCCGAAGAATATGTAAAAAGTATACTTGGAAATGAGGGAGGGTTACAATGAAAAAGTTTGAATATAAATGTGTCGCAATTTTTGGTTTCGGCGAAAGCAAGACAATAGTGCTAAATGAATATGGCAGAGATGGTTGGGAACTTGTTTGTGTTTGGGGCTTTTGGCGCTATTTCAAAAGAGAGATAAGCTAATGAATGATTTAATAGCAAATCTTGATAAAATCCACACAACGGAATTAGAGATAGAGAGAATAAAGAAAAACCTTGAATTGCAAACCGCCGATGTCGTGGATTGGTGCAAGCAAAAAACCGAAGATGCAGACAAAATAATCAGAAAGGGCAAGAATTGGTATGTATATGCCAGCAATTCTGTCATAACTATAAACGCCCACAGCTACACGGTAATTACAGCACACGAAATGAAATCTTAATAATAATACTACGAGGAGAAAATTATGTCAAGGCCAACAACGAAAGAAGAATTATTGAATGCTGCTCAGGGGCAATATGAAAAGATGTGGCAACTTATCAATTCTATATCTGCTGAAGAGCAAAACGCTACATTCAGTAGCGACATGGCTACAATGGGAAAAGAAGCACATTGGGGTAGAGATAAAAACTTGCGTGATGTGCTTGTGCATCTTTATGAATGGCATCAACTGCTATTGAGCTGGATTGAAGATAATATGGGTGGGGAACTACGCCCCTTCTTGCCTGAGTCATACACTTGGAAAACATATGGCGATATGAATATGGAGTTTTGGAAAAAGCACCAAAACACGCCTTATGAGGAAGCTGCCGAGATGCTAAATACAAGCCATAAAAACGTTATATCTCAAATTGAAAGTTTTTCCGATGAGGAGTTGTTTACTAAAAAGTACTATCCGTGGACAGGCTCGTCTAGTTTGGGTAGTTATTGCATATCCACGACATCAAGCCATTATGATTGGGCTATGAAGAAGATTAAAAATCACATTAAGACGTACAGGACGGGGAAATGAGTATGAAGAATGAAACTATCGAAAACATAATAGACCATCAAAAAACTGCATACATAGCCTCCATTGACGAAATCGGCTATCCTAATATGAAGGCAATGCTTGCCCCGCGCAAGCGAAACGGACTGCGGGAATTTTGGTTTACTACAAACACTTCATCCCTGCGTGTGGCACAATATCGTGAAAATCCCAAGGCATCTATCTATTTTTGCGACCAACGCTTTTTTCGTGGCGTTATGTTGATTGGCACTATGGAAGTTTTGGAGGATGCGGCAAGTAAAGAAATGATTTGGCAAGATGGCGACACGATGTATTATCCCAAAGGCGTAACAGATCTCGATTACTGCGTGTTGAAATTCACAGCAACGAGCGGGCGATGGTATGGTAATTTTAAATCAGGAGATTTTGAGGTGTAGATTATGATAAAAGAAGTTAGCCCAAATGACTTGAATCAGGCGCTGGACCTTGTAAACAATGTGTTTTCCGAATTTGTTGCGGTGGACTATTCAGAACAGGGGAATAACACATTCCAAAACTACCTAAAAACTAAATATGAGGAAGTTTCTGATGACTTAAAAACCGGACATAAAAAGATGTGGGGTTATTATGAAAATGGCGAAATTATTGGGGTTATCGCAACAAGGGATACATCTCATATATCGCTTATGTTTGTAGATAAACATCATCACAGAAAAGGAATAGCACGGCGATTGTTTGATGTTGTACTCGCAGAATTAAAAAACAATGCGAATGTAACGCAGGTAACGGTCAATTCCTCGCCTTACGCGGTTGCAGTCTATGAGCATTTAGGTTTTGCGAAAGCAGGCGAACAACAAGAAAAAGAGGGAATTATTTTTATCCCAATGGCACGCTCATTAGTGGAGGTATAACTGTTATGGAAAAACAAATCTTAACTGACGAAAGTGTATATCCTGATAATACTGTTCTTGAAAAGGCGTTAGGAACAGACCAATTCGGTGTGTTCTTAAAGTTCATAGAAAAAGTTGATGCCTTGAATTTAACGATTGAATGGCGTTATTATAACGATGGAAAGTCTTGGTTAGGAAAAATACCTAACAAAAAGAAAAATCTCGGTTGGCTGTCTATTTGGAATGTTGGCTTTAAGGTAACAATTTTCTTTACTGAAAAGACGATTGATGGTTTTTATGCGCTGGGAATAGACGATAAAATTAAAAATTCAGTAAAGGAAGCAAAGGCATCCGGCAAACTATTGCCGGTAATAACAACCGTCAGCGGTGATGCAGTATTGGACGATGTAATAAGAATATTGGAACACAAAAAGCAACTGGAATAGTTAATCTGGAGGTGTAACGGATGCAAGTATCAATTCGCAACTGGACAATCAAAGATGCTCCTGCTTTGGCGGAGGCTATCAATAATAAAAAGGTGCAGGACAATCTTCGTGACGGCGTACCCTTTCCGTACACAAAAAATGATGCAGAGGATTTTATACGCGCAACGCTGAGCGCTGAAGAAGATATGCAATATGCTTTCGCTATTACATGCGATGGCAAGGTTATCGGCAGTATTGGTGTTTTTCGCAAAGATAATGTCCACTGCCTGACTGCGGAAATGGGCTATTACATCACTGAACCCTATTGGGGCAAGGGTATTACCACCGAAGCTGTTAGGCAAACTTGCGATTATATTTTTGCAAAAACAGACATCGTTCGCATTTTTGCCGAGCCTTACGCTTTTAATACTGCATCCTGCCGAGTGTTAGAAAAGGTTGGATTTGAGTATGAAGGCACATTGCGAAAAAATGCAATTAAGAATGGGCAGATTGTTGATATGAAAATGTATGCTTTGATAAAGAAATGAGGGTTTATTGCAATATGTCGCAAATATCAATACAAAACTTAACATTTACATATGATGGCGCGAGCGAGAACGTGTTCGAGAATGTGAATTTGCAGATTGATACATCGTGGAAACTCGGACTTATAGGGCGTAACGGTCGCGGCAAAACTACGTTGCTTAACTTGTTGTTGGGAAAATTCGAGTATAGAGGAAAGATTATTGCGGATGTGCATTTTGAATATTTTCCATACGAAGTTAAAAATCTTGAGGATACCGCGCTGGATGTAGCCCAAGAGATTTATCCGAGTCTTGAACAATGGCAGTTGGAGCGGGAACTGAATCTATTGGAGTTTGATACAAATCTACTCTATATGCCGTTTGAGCTACTATCTTTTGGTGAACGTACAAAAGATTTTGCTTGCCACTCTGTTTCTCAAGCCCAACGCTTTTTTACTAATTGATGAACCGACCAACCATTTGGATAGTAAGGCGAGAATTGCGGTTGCTAATTACTTGAATCGGAAAAGCGGTTTTATTTTGGTATCCCACGATAGGGCCGTTTTGGATAGTTGCATTGACCATGTTATCTCGATTAACAAGGCTAATATAGACGTGCAACAGGGGGATTTTTCCTCTTGGCAGGCAAATAAGGATATGCAGGATAGCTTCGAGCTTGCTGAAAATGACAAACTGAAAAAGGATATTAAACGTCTAACCGAGGGAGCAAAACGTGCAAGCGAGTGGTCGAACAAAACCGAAAAATCAAAAAAGGGTGCAGCAGATAAGGGGTTTGTTGGGCATAAGGCGGCTAAGCTGATGAGTAAGGCGAAAAATATAGAAAATAGGCAGAACAAAGCGATTGAAGATAAATCAAAGTTGCTGAATAATATCGAGCATGCAAGTGATTTGAAGTTGTCGCCGCTGAAATATATAAAAAACACGTTGGTTGAAGCAAGGGATTTGTCTATAAGCTATGATGGCGTGAAGATTTTTGAGGGGCTGAGTTTTTCTATTGAGAATGGCGACAGGGTGGCGTTAGTCGGCAAAAACGGCTGCGGAAAATCTAGTGTACTAAAACTTATTATGGGCGAAAACATACGCTATTCAGGCGATTTTCATATGGGAGGCAACCTCAAGATTTCGTATGTTTCGCAAGGGACATCACATCTTAGGGGGAGTTTGCGTGAATACGCGGAAAAGTTGGATATTGACGAGAGTCTGTTTAAGTCAATACTTCGCAAGTTAGATTTTCAGCGGAGCCAGTTTGAAAAAGATATAGAGGATTTTAGCGAGGGACAGAAGAAAAAGGTTTTGATTGCAGGAAGTTTGTGTGAACAGGCGCATTTATATATTTGGGATGAACCGCTGAATTTTATTGATATACTCTCACATTCGCAGATTGAGGATTTGATTGTAAACTATGCGCCAACTATGGTTTTTGTCGAGCACGATGCAAAATTTGTTGAGAATGTGGCAACGAAAAAGGTGGTAATGTGAAATTTTAATTCTCCCCTTGACAATCTTGCTACTATGCGTTACTATGTATTTGTAGTAAGTAATACTGAATAGAGAGGGGTTTTTTGGAAAATCTCACAGAAATGCTCAAAGGCGTACTTGAGGGCTGCGTTCTTGAAATTATCAGCCGCAGGGAAACCTACGGATACGAGATCACGCGGAGCTTGAACATTCTCGGCTTTGAGGATGTTGTGGAAGGAACGGTATACACCATATTGGTACGGCTTGAGAAAAATAAGCTAGTGAATATCGAGAAAAAGCCGTCTGATATAGGGCCGCCGAGAAAATTCTACGCACTTAATGACGCAGGGCGTGAGGAATTGTGTAAGTTTTGGAGCAAGTGGGAGTTTGTTGCATCAAAAATCAATGAATTTAAGGAGGAGAAATCCAATGTCTGATTTTTTCGATAAGTATTTCAATATCAAGAAAATGATCGAGAGCAAACGCGAATACAAGCAACATATGGAAAGGGCGGAAGCGTTGCCCGAAGACTATAGGTATGTATTTAAGAAAATTCAAGAGTACATGTGGATGCACGCAGGTGGAGATGGCATGGATATGCTGAAAATTCATTATGATTTAATAGAGTTGTTCGAAGAGGGAGCAGCGAACGGCAAGCACGTCTTGGAAATCACGGGTGAGGACGTGGCAGGTTTTTGTGATGAACTACTGAGCAACTCAAAAACGTGGACCGATAATTGGACTGAAAAATTAAACCGCGATATTATGAAAGAATTCAAAAATAGAGGTGATTCATAATGAAAAAGCTTTCAATTATTATTTTGCAGTGTATTATGGGGGCAGTTACGCTAATCGTGCTTACAGTTAGTGTGTTTCTTCTGCACCAATTTGCAGGGGTTGTGGCGGAGCTTGCGCCCAATTATGCGTTTTGGCAGTATCCGATTTTAGTTGGGTTGTACATGGCTGCTTTATCGTTATTATTCGGAATATACTATGTTTTTAAATTATTGTGGTATATCAGCAAAAACCAGCAGTTTTCTGAAAGTGCGGTAGATACGCTTAAAAAAATCAAGATATGTGCGATGAAAGTTGCGGTGTTATACGTTTTATCAGTCATGCCAGTGGTTTATCTTGTGGCAGAAGCAGCTGATGGCCCGGGGCTAATACTTATCGTTCTATTTTTTGATGCAATACCTGTTGCCGTTGCGGCAGGAGCAAATCTTCTGCAACATATTTTTGCAAGTGCAAGTAACAAAAATTAATTTATGGAGGAAAACAATGATTATTACGACAACCCCTCAAATTGAGGGAAAAACAATTAAAGAATACAAAGGTATTATCTTTGGAGAAGTGGTAAATGGCATTGACTTTGTTAAGGATTTCGCCGCCGGTTTAACTAACTTTTTTGGTGGGCGCAGTGGTTCTTATGAGGGCGAGCTAATACAGGCTCGTGAAAATGCTATACGTGAAATGGAAAAGCGCGCAAGCGACATTGGCGCAAATGCAGTTGTTGGCGTTGATATTGATTATGAAGTTTTAGGCCAAGGCAACAATATGATTATGGTAACAGCAAGCGGAACAGCAGTCGTGGTTGAATGAAGGTTCAATAAAATTTAAGCGAGGTGTAATTATGGGAAAAATAAAACTTAAAAAAACCAATCAGTGGGACCGTTCCCCGCTATGATTGTAGGCAGTGTGATGAATGAAAAGCCAACATATACCACCGTTGGGGCCGGCGGTTGTGCTTGCCTTGAGCCCGTACTATGCGTATCGTTGAAAAACACGCACTACATTACAAAGGGGATTGAGCAAAGCGGATATTTCACTGTCAACATACCTTCAACGGAATTAGTAAAAGAAATGGACTATTGCGGTATAGCTTCGGGTCATAGCATTGATAAATCGAACCTATTCACATCTTTTTATGATGCTGAGGGGAGTGCGCCGATGATAGAAGAATGCCCGTTGAACTTTCTATGCAAGGTTTGTGATAGTAAGGAAATACGGGGATTTACCATGTTTTTCGGCGAAATCGTTGCAGCATTTGCGAATGAAGATTGTGTGATCGATGGTAAATCAGACCCAATAAAAATTGACCCAATCATTATGATGGGCTATAGTTATTGCAACTTGGATAGAGTTATTGGACAGCCTTTTGTTGAAGGGAAAAAGCTGGATAAGGAGTAGAACATGCCAAAATTACGGAAAATGCTTGGAAAGGCTGATTCGCCATATATAGTTTCTCTAATGCGATTAATCGAAACGCAAAGCAAAGCAACGATTTCCAAGTGGTGTCTTTCATATGCAGAAGAACATATTTTGCCGATATTTGAGAAAGAATGTCCTGACGATATGCGTCCGAAAATGGCGCTGGATGCGGCGAGGGATTGGTTTGTAGGAAAGAAGAAATTTCCTGAAGTAAGGCAGATTATTTTGCACGAGTGTCACGCTGCGGCGAGGAAGTTGGATGATAACGCTGCAGCGCAAGCGGCGGCAAGAACGTGCGGACAAGCGGCGGCGGTGCTCCACACGCCAACACATTCACTTGGGCTAGCCTTTTACGGTGCTGCCGCAATTGCATATGACCGTGTTGGGCTGAATGAATCACCCGAAGTTTATGACGAAATTGCCGCTCAAGAATGTGCCAAAATGGAGGCAGCGTTGCGTGCAATTTCTGTTGGAAACGAGCCTAATCCTGCAAAAATAAACTGGGGATGTTAAAGTGGATTATACTATAACTCGCAAACGAAATATGAAACGTATTGTCTTGCGTGTGAAAGACGGTGTTGTTTGCGTGTCTGCCCCGCCGAGAGTGCCAAAATACGAGATTGACAAGTTTGTGCATTCAAAAACAAACTGGATACAAAAACAGATTGATAACCCGCCAACTCCATGTCCAGAGTTAAAGCAATTTGACGATCCCACTTGCCTTGAAAGGTTTAATAAAATAGCGGAGGATGTGTATCCGCTTATAGCCGACAAAGTAAAAATTCAATCGAAGATATACGTCAAAGATTATAAAAGTCGTTGGGGTGTTTGTTACCACAAACGTGGATACATAATCCTAAACAAACAACTTTTTGATAAACCCACTGCCGCAATTGAGTATGTAATCTTGCACGAATATGTGCACTTTCTTGTGCAGAATCACGGTGCGGAATTTCATAAGATTATGGCAAAATTGATGCCGGACTACAAAGAAAGGCGGGTGATGCTGAAATGTTGAATATAGTTCTTGTAGAACCTGAAATTCCTCAAAACACAGGCAATATCGCACGCACTTGCGCAGCGATTAGTGCGAGGTTACATATCGTCAAGCCAATTCCGTTCGAGATTAGCGACAAAACAGTCAAGCGGGCAGGGCTGGATTACTGGCAATATCTTGATTTGGAAATGCACGAGAGCTTGGATGGTTTTTTAGATAAATATGGAACTGAGCAGCTATTCTTTTGCTCTACTAAAGCAGAGAAACTGTATGGTGATATCGAATACCCGGGCAACACTTTTTTACTTTTCGGTCCAGAAACACGAGGTCTGCCTGAAGATTTGATATTCAGCGATAGAGGCACAGCAATAACAATCCCTATGCTGCCGCATATACGCTCGTTAAACCTGTCTAATGCGGTTGCTGTGGTGGCATATGAAGTGGTTCGACAGAGGGGGTTACTGCAATAATATTGCTCCCGTTTATATACAACGAATAACTGCTAGTGAACTGACCCCAAAAAGTTGGACAGATAATTAAGCGGCTAGAAAATGAGCTCTGTATTGCACAGGGCTCTTTTTCAATCCCGTCTTGATTCTATCGTTGTTGTAATACCACATGTATTCATGGAAGAGCTGCCATCGGAGCATTTTTCGGTTTTCCGTGAACGATTCGTGGTTGGAATCTATAGCAGGTTCGGCAGACACAATGATTGTATTACACAAAGACAAGCGCACGAACGAGGAAATAAAATTTGCAATAACAGGGCGTGATGTCGAGCAGAATGAGTTCATTTTGAAATTTGAGAAAGATTGTTGCAAGTGGGCAAATTTGGAGGATAGCGAAGAATTAGAAAACTCTAGTGTGATTGAGAATACAAAATCTAGTATGCTCTGTAATGAAAACGGCATACTGTATACACCACCACCTTCGAATGGGAGCAATGGTAAACGTATACAAAAATTTCCCCCTGTAGAAGAGACGATAGTATAGATACTCATCGTTACTTGTTACTTTATGATACTAATCGATACTCATTGCCAGCAGTATCGGTGAGTATCGGTAAAACAATACGAGGAGGGGGTATAAAATCTCTGCTGAGGATGTGATGATATAGCCAGGACAAAGAGAAATAGTGGAGGCAAACGCACGGGAGCGGGAAGAAAACCGAAATCGGCTTATGAGCGGATGCTGGCTGGTGAAAAGGTGAGAACGCTTGATAAGGTATAAAAATAGCACAATTAGTGGAAAATAATGGATAGGAAGGATCTAAGGGGCCGCCGAAATGCGTATGCGTTTTCGGGAAGAGGAGCAGCCCTGGAATGAATGAGCTTATCTGCTGCTTTTGCAGATATGCGAGTGATATGAAGGAGATGCGACGGTGTGATAGTTGAAAACGATGACAATATAAAACTTACGCAGATATGGCTGACAAAAGAAGAGCAAAATGACGATGCTATTGCAAGCCGCATTCGAGCAATCGTGAAAGCGAACAAAACGCGAAAATACCAGACTGCAGTATTCAACTCAGGTAGCGGGGATTTATTGGATAACACAACAGGATTAGTTTTGAGAAATATAGATGGGTAAAATCAAACTAAAGCACAGGATATGAAGACAGGCAAAAATTGGAAAGAATTTATGCTTGTCTTTTTTATATCTTAGTGATACAATGTTGTTAATAAAAATTAAAGCGAAAATATTTATAATGTAGATACTTGACAAACACGCATAGATTTGTTAAAATAAACTTATAATAATAGTATTATTTAAAATGAGTTTTAAAGAGGGCAGAGATATGGAAACAGCGATTAATCACGATGAATTGATTGATAGGTTGCGCCGATTAGATGAGGATGTATCGCTCCTTTATGGCCAAGATGAACGATTGCATTGTGTTATAGTTGGCGGAAGCGCCCTTATATTGCTGAATTGTATAACAAGGGTGACACACGACATTGATGTGGTTAAGTGTTCAAATGAAATAAAGGCACTTCTTGAAAAGTACGACTTCAACCAGCGAGTTCAGACGTATATTAATAATTTTCCGTATGACTTTGAGGATAGATTCCAAAAGATTGATTTAAAAACAAAAGTGGTGGATTTTTATACTGCAAGCCTTGAAGATGTGGTTATCGCTAAACTTCATTCGTTTAGAGATAATGATTGGATAGATGTGACAGATTCGGAGGTTTTGGTAAAAATTGATTGGCGTTTACTTGATAGATGTGCAAAAGAAGCTGTAAAGTCTGCGTTAAACGAAAAATCACATCAAGACTTTATTTTAAGATACAATGATTATGTAAGGAGGTATGCACCATGCGACAATTAACACTAAAAGGTTTTCTAAAACGCTATCTATGCGATTTATCTGGCATGGATACTTCTAATATCTATACTTTGGCGCGGCTAGCACACAAAGAAGTCCCCAGGCTTAGATATCCGCTTTATTTGTATGCGAAAGAGAGCGGAAAGCTCGACGAATTAAACGCTGCATTAAAGCAATAATCATTTGCAATTGAAGATGATGGCGGCAAAACTATGCAGACATATGAATACTACAAGAATAGAGCCGCAAACGATAATCATACAAAGCTACTCATGCATAATAAAATCACTCAATTAAAGGAGCAAAAAGGAATAAGTAATTACCGCATTTATAAAGATTTATCGCTAAACGCCGGTAATGCCAATGCTTTTCTAAAAAATGGTGATGTAAACAAATGCGGGCTTCAAACTGCTCGAAAGATGTTAAATTATTTGCAAGGAGTGTAACCAATGATAACTGAAAAGTTCAACATCGCCGCATACACACGAATTTCTGTCGATACCGAGGCGGGAATGGACAACACTTCTATTGAGAATCAAAAGGCAATTATTGAGGATTTTGTTAAACAGAATTTCCCTGCTTCTACGCTCGATTTTTTTGAAGACCGCGACCAATCGGGGTACACTTTCGATGAGCGGGAAACTTATCCGAAGTTGCGGAAATTGCTGCTTACTAGTCAATATGACATTCTCATAATTAAAGATTTCTCCCGTTTTTCCCGTCGAAATGGGTTGGGGCTTGTTGAACTTGAAAATCTTCGTGACAGCGGAATCCGTATTATTTCTATTGGCGATAGCGTTGACTATCCCACCTATGATGATTGGATGAAAATTCAAATACACTTTTTCGTTAACGAAATGCCGGTGACTGAAACCTCTAAAAAAGTTAGAAACGTGGTGAAAAGCCGTCAAAAAGAGGGTAAATGGATTTGTGCAGTGCCTTTTGGCTATGTTATCACCGATACAAAAAAGATGGAATTTGAAATGGATGAGCCATCCGCTGAGGTTGTGCGGTCGGTATTCGAACTTTATAATAAAGGCTGGGGCTACAAAAAAATCGCCAATCACTTAACCGAACTTAAAATTCCTACCCCGCGCACGGCAGAAAAAGCACGCAAGGATGCGGAGGGAATTGAAAACAACATCAAAGCTAAACCTGAGTGGAGTATAGTTACTATTCAAGGAATTTTGGACAATGACTTCTATATAGGAACTCTACGCCAGCGAAAATTCACCCGCAAGAAAATCAACGGTGAGGACAAGAAACTCGATTCAGATGAACATATAGTTTTTGAAAACAATCACGAACCTATTATTGATTATAGAGTGTGGGCGATTGCTCAAGAGGAACGCAAGAAACGCAGCGTTGCAAATTACCGCGGCGTGAAGATTTATGAGAACGCATATTCGGGCTATCTATATTGCGGTGATTGTGGTTCGCCGATGTTTAGTATGTCACGGGGGGATTTATCGCCGGCATACCGTTGTGGAACATATCATCAAAGAGGATTGAAGGGCTGCACTTCGCATCATACGCGGGTTGACTTGCTCGATAAACTACTAAAAAGCTATATCCAAAAGGTTAAGGAAAATTCACAAGATATGTTAGTAAAACTCAAGGAAGCTATTAAAAAAGAGAAGAAAGACACAAAAGAAGACACAAATTTAATAAACAAGCTACAGATGATGATTGCGGACGCGCACCAGGAATTAAAAATTACTAAACGTCAAAAAATTAGAGAGATTATGAGAAAGCCTTCCAATGAAGAAATGATAGAAGAAACTTATGCGGAATTGGAACAGGAGCTTTTGAATAAAATCGAGGGTTACGAAAATCAGATGGCACTTTCAGCAGATAAAAAGAATCTTGTTGTGAAAACCAACCGAGTCGCGAAGACAGTGTTAGAAATCTTCGATGACATTCTTGCAAAACCCACGTTGGATAAGAACGACATTGGCTTAATAATAGAAAAAATAATCGTCTATGATGACAGGCTGGAAATTAAACTTAAAAGTGATATAGACGCATTGCTATCTGCGGAAGAGAAACAAGCTATAAATTTTAATAAACCAACGAGACGAACAGACGCGAAGAGCAAGGGATCCAACGTCACGTTGGTCAGTGTTATCAGTAACGGAGACCCGTTGGAAATTTTCACAGATCGCGACGGCGAAGTGATATTGAAGAAATATTCGCCAATCGGCGAGTTGGGGAATTTCGCATCACAATATGCAGAAAGCTTGGCTAAAACCAGCGGATTAGCAACACTGATTACGGATAAGGACAGCGTAATAGCCGTTTCAGGCGTGCCAAAACGCGAGCTCAACAAACCGTTTCTCCTGATTTGGAAAAGATCATGCGCGAGAAAACCGCAGTGATATTCAACCCCGGAGACAATACAAGTGTCACAGTAGTCGACGGCGAGGAAAAAATACAAAGCAAGCGTAGTATGCCCGATAATTTCGGAAGGTGACAGTATCGGAAGCGTTGTATTTATCGCGGGCGAAACCACAGATACAGTGGGAGAAGTAGAAGAAAAGCTAGCGCAATCTGCCGCAGGTTTCTTGGGTCGCCAAATAGAGGAATGAGCAAATAAGATAATAATACACACGAGCGTCGCAAAATGCGGCGCTTAAAATGTTATGTGTTAGATTGTGTAACGCTCCAATATTAAAATTGAAACTTTTTATTGACAAATAAAACCTAGTATGATACTATACACTTATTCCACAGACAGTCGGCAGCGAAAGCGTAAGCCCTACCGAGGAAGAGACATAGCATATTTTTGTGCTTCTTTTCATGTGGAGAGAGGTTTTTTATTTGTAGTAGTAGGAGGTGACAGAATTAAATGCCAAATAAAGAGGTATTAGCATCGAAAAAGCAAGCTGTGAAAAACGTAATCGACCTAATCAACGCATCGCAGATTGGCGTATTGGTAGATTATCGTGGTCTCACTGTGGAGCAAGACACAGAATTGCGTAATAAGCTGCGTGAGGCAGGGGTTAAGTATTCGGTAGTTAAGAACACAACACTTCGATTCTCATTAGCAGATGTGAGCCTACCGGAATTGGACGAAAAATTGCATGGACCCACAGCCCTTGCAACATCGGAAAACGACCTTATTGCACCGGCCAAAGTTTTGGTAGATTTTGCGAAAAAGAATGAAGCACTTGAAATCAAAGCAGGTTTCATGGAGGGGAAAGTAGTAGACGCAGCAACAATCAAAACGCTGGCGGCACTACCACCGAAAGAAGTGCTTATCGCGAAGATGCTTGGCTCAATGCAAAGCCCAATTGCAGGGTTCGCGAATGTTCTTAATGCGAACATCACTGGTCTGGTACGAGTGCTCGACCAAATTGCTAATGCTAATTCGAATAATTAGACCATAGCTCGAATTAGCAATACTATTTACCATAGCTCTTTGCAAATCACATTTGCAAAGATTTAAATTAGTAAATAGTGAAACAAAAATCAGCTTAACTAACTAAAATGAAAAAGGAGAGATAAAAATGGCAAGTAATGTAGAAAATTTAATTGAGAGTGTAAAAGCTCTAACGGTAGTAGAACTTTCAGAACTAGTAAAAGCATTGGAAGAAGAATTTGGTGTTAGCGCAGCGACTCCTGTTGCAATGGCAGTAGCAGCACCTGCAGCAGGTGGCGACGCAGCAGGTGGCGCAGAAAAAACTGAATTTAACATTGTACTAAAAGAAGCAGGTGCAAACAAAATCGCGGTTATCAAAGTTGTTCGTGAACTTACAGGCCTCGGCTTGAAAGAAGCTAAAGACTTAGTTGACGGTGCTCCAAAGGCAATTAAAGAAGGCGCACCAAAAGCGGAAGCGGAAGAAGCTAAGAAGAAATTGGAAGAAGCAGGCGCAGTAGTAGAACTTCAGTAGTAAACTCGAGTGTTTCCTGATAACCACTCGCAATCAAAACAGGAGGTTATTTACCTATGAATATCAAAAGAATAGCTCAACTAGCTATAGTTGCGGCGGTTTACGCCGTGGGCGCGTTACTACAAGGAGTAACAGCTTTTGGCGGAATTCAATTTCGTCTTTCGGAGATATTGGTGTTATTAGTACTATTCCGTAAGGACTACGCATGGTCAATAATAGTTGGCTGCTTAGTGGCGAATTTTTGGAGTCCGTTTTTTGTATATGATATGATTTTTGGCACAGCGCATTCCGTAATAAGCGTGCTGCTCATAATCGGCGTTTCAAGGCTAAACATCACGCCAAACGCTAAATTATGGCTAGCAAGCCTAATGGTATTGCCGGCGTGTATTCTAATAGGTTACGCATTAAATCAAGCAATTGGCTTGCCAATAATTGCAACAACGCTTACGGTAATGTTGGGTGAATTCGTGGTCGTGACATTGCTTGGCGTACCGATATTCAATCTACTTACGAAAAACGGAGCCTTTATGGCAAAAGTTTAGAAAAGTTAATAATTTTAGCAGGGGTGCTGGGAAACCGGCTGAGAGCATACCCTAATAACTTGTCCGGGTAATTCCGACGAAAGGAGACTATTTCTTATGTCTAAAACTAAAAAAATGGTACAAAGCGCATTACTAATCGCAATGGCGGTTGTATTGAGTGAGTTTGCAGTATTCCGCCAACCTTATGGCGGCTCAATAACAATCGCAAGCATGGTTCCACTAATTTTAATTTCTTTCAAATACGGCTGGAAATGGGGATTTTTTTCTGCAATAGCCTATTCTTTAATAGATATGATGCTGCACTTCTATGCACCACCCGCGGGAACACTACCGGCATTTATAGCAGTAATCATGCTCGACTACATAATTGCATACGGCGCCTTGGGCCTTGCGTCAATTTGGGGCAAGACATGGTATGCCGCGGTGATAGTTTGCGTAATACGCTTTCTAGCGCACTTCATATCGGGCATGATAATTTGGGACACAACATTCATTCCGTCATTAATCTATAATGGCTCATATATGCTCCCCGAAACAATAATAACAACACTCGTCCTAGTGGTTATGTTGAAAGTTTCAACTTTTCGATCATGGTTTGAAATTCCTGAGGTAAAGGATCAGTAAACTCCATATACTCCCCGTCCTCGGATGAACAAACCCATCTAAATATGCATGTAGGAGCTGTCCGTTTGGATATTGCTCCTTTTATATTATGTTAAATTTGTGTAAAATCGTTGACAAGCAATCCATTTTGTGCTACTATGAATATGGTAGCAGAAGTTTAGCCCAAAATAATTAATGTTGAAAATTAAACTTACATAAAGGAAAGTGATTGCAATGAGTAAAGACTTGGACGAATTTCTCACAGACTTTGAGAAAGCATTGGAAGAGGCAAAATTTGGCGGAGCAGATCCAGATTTCAAACCCTCTATGATCGAAGAAGAAAACATTGATGTAGGTGAACCAGGTGACCCAAATATTGGTGCAGACTTCATCAGCGAACCAGGTGACCCAGATGTTGGGGGACCCGATGAACTAACTCCAGCACAAAAGCTACAGGGATTGCAAGCGGATGCAAAAGCAGCAAATAATCCCCCCGATGGTTATGCTAAAGCACTGGAAGAAGCAAAATTTGGCGGAGCAGATCCAGATTTCAAGCCCTCTATGATCGAAGAAGAAGACATTGATGTAGGCGAACCAGGTGACCCAAATATTGGTGCAGACTTCATCAGTGAACCAGGTGACCCAGATGTTGGGGGACCCGATGAACTAACTCCAGCACAAAAGCTACAGGGATTGCAAGCGGATGCAAAAGCAGCAAATAATCCCCCCGATGGTTATGCTAAATCACTAGAAGAAGCAAGAAAAGGCGGAGTAGATCCAAACTTCAAACCACCAACCGGCCCAACCGGCCCAACTAGCCCCTAAAACTAAGCAAATAAATCAAGCATCTTTTGAAATTCCTGAGGCAAATCCACGCTAAACTCCATATACTCCCCCGTCCTCGGATGAACAAACCCAACTAAATAAGCATGAAGGAGCTGTCCGTTTGGATATTGCTCCTTTTTCGTGTTCTTCGACCCATACACACAATCCCCCAATATCGGCCGCCCAATAGACGCCATATGCACGCGTATCTGATGCGTCCGCCCTGTCTCCAACCGACATTCAATCAAAGTATATTTCCCGGCGGACTGCAAGTCAAAGGCCTCGATTGGCTTATAATGTGTCACGGCTTTCTTTGCACCTATCCCGTTAATCGCCCGCTTTTTCCTATCCTTAGGCGAACGTCCAATAGGCGCGTCAACAGTGCCACTCTCATCAATGTTTCCAACAACTAACGCTTTATATCTCCGCACCAGAGAACGCTCACTCAATTGTTTTGCCAAAGATAAGTGCGTCAAATCACTTTTCGCAACGAGCAACAACCCCGAAGTATCTTTATCAAGCCTATGTAGAATCCCCGGCCTTAAAACACCGTTTATACCGGAAAGATGGCCGTTGCAATGTGCCAAAAGAGCATTAACCAACGTCCCCGAATTATGCCCGGCCGCAGGATGGACTACCATCCCACTAGGCTTATTCACAACAAGCAGCTCATCATCCTCATAAACAATGTCCAATTCAATATTTTCAGGCCTCACATCTAAAACTTCAGGCTCAGGAACACGCACAAAAATAACATCGCCGAGCTTAGCGATGTCACTACTCTTAGCAAGATTACCATTCAAAGTAACCTCGCCATCCTTTATTAACTTCTGCGCATAAGACCGAGAAACATCATCAATTTCCCACGCAACGATAGTATCAATGCGCCCTGCGTTTTCAGCGACTATCTCAATTTCCCGCATCTTTATCAAAAGGCTTATCTTTGCGTAAAACATACCAAGCCAACAGAACCGCACCAATAGATATCATAACATCAGCAAGATTAAAAATAGGGAAATCTATAAAGTTAAGTTTTATAAAATCAATAACCGAGTTATGTACAAGACGGTCTATAATATTTCCAATAGCACCACTCACCACGAGAATAAGCGCAATCTCTAAGAGTTTCGGAGGATTCCCTCTAAGCCAAAGAAAAATAAACATACCACAAGATATAATCGCCGCAGTAATCGACAAAACATTATTATAATTAGGGAACAATCCCATAAACGCACCGGAATTGAGAACATGCGTAAAAGAAAGTATACCTGGTATAATAACAACATCATCTAAAATACCGATGTTAGAAATCGCTAAATACTTCGTAAGTTGGTCAATTAAAACCGCAATTGGGATAATATACCAAATAGTTAATGCCCCCCTTCGGACGTTACTCAATGAGCGTTTTTTCTAAAATGCCATTGTAGACGTTCCTAATTTTGGCAACCACCGCAGCCGCCGCAAGTGTGGCCCCCGCCGCCTAAATCGACTTCAAAGTCAATATCGGAATTACAACTGGGGCAAGTTATCTTATCCTGAGACAACATACCAACATCAACATAAACTTTCGATTGGCAACTAGGGCATACCATTTCAAAGAGCTCGTCATCTTCGGTTTCCACAGTATGCTCACCAAAGAACTCGCTTTCAACTTCCGCCAAATCTTCGTCGATTTCATCCATACGATAAACCTGCTCAGTCACACTGCTCTCCAAAGACTTAAAAGCATCCAACATCGCAGTCCACATTTTGCCGTCATTGCTTTCGGGGTCAAATTTTAATTCCTCAAATATTTTAAGTAAAGCATCATATCTTGGTGTATCAAATTTCAAGTTAGTTCACCCTTTCCATATATTGCTCGGTACGTGTATCCACCCTAATCTTGTCCCCCTCGTTAATGAAAATCGGCACATGGATTATCGCGCCGGTCTCTAAAGTGGCAGGCTTAAGCACGTTAGTGGCTGTATCGCCGCGCACACCTGGTTCTGTAGCAGTAACCACTAATTCTACGAAGTTCGGAGCCTCAACGCCAAACACACTTCCTTTATACGAAAGAATCATAACGCAGTCATTTTCTTTCACAAACTTCAAAGCATCGCCCAACTGATCAGAAGAAAGAGGAGTCTGCTCGTAATTTTCCTGATCCATAAAATAGTATAGACCACCATCTTCATAAAGATACTGCATATCTTTACGTTCCACATGCGCCTTTGGAAATTTCTCTGTTGGCCTGAAAGTTTTTTCAACAACCCCGCCGCTTATAACATTACGCAATTTCGTACGCACAAACGCAGCACCCTTACCAGGCTTAACATGCTGAAATTCTACTATTTGCCAAACGCTATTATCCATTTCAAAAGTAATACCATTTCTAAAATCACCTGCTGAAACCATATTGAACCTCCTCTGATAGACGGAGTATATCATATAAGCTCCAAATTTGTCAATGGGTTTTTAAAGGTAAACGCTCCCCAAAACATTTTTTGAAATTTTAAAATTTCCGCTTGACAAATCTCCCACTACTGTTAAACTTAATACATAGGAAAACTAAATACAAATTTTCAGGAGGGGAAATTGTGAAAATCAATAGGGAACTTATGAAAGGTAGTACATCTATCCTCGTTCTTACGTTGCTTTCCGAAAAAGAAATGTATGGTTATAGAATCATGCAAACGTTAAAAGCACGGTCGGAAAATGTTTTTGAGTTTAAGGAAGGCACGCTTTATCCCATGCTCCACGCGCTTGAAAATGAAAAAGCGATAGAAAGCTATTGGGAGAATGCAGACAACAAAATGCGTAGATACTACAAAATCACAGATTTAGGGCGAAAATTGCTTACACACAAAAAAGAGGAATGGCAAGTTTACACAAAGGCGGTCAATACAATAATAGAAGGAGGTGCATATTGCAATGCGTGATAAAATCAAGGTTTTTTTAGACGAAGTTTGCTCACACGTCCGATGCAAATCTGCACACAAAGAAATTCGCACCGAACTGATGGGGCATATTGAAGAATTGGAAAGTGAAGGAATGACACTTGAAACTGCAATAACCTCAATGGGTGATTGCGCAGAAATCGGCTCACGCCTTGATAAACAGCATCGTCCACAAATTGAATGGTCGCTGATTGGATTGGTAGCGTTTATTGTTGGTATTGGTGTGCTGATGATGTCTTTCAGCGATGACCCATTACAAATTCGCCGTTTAGATCGGTTTCTCTTTTATGCAGGAGTAGGTGTTGTGTTTGCAACGTGTTTTATGTTTTTTGACTACACTAAAATCAAAAAAATAGCGTCACCGCTCTATCTTTCGTCCATAATATTTTTATTAATAGGGCTAACGGCAGGAACACAAGCGAGTGGTAGAATGTATTTAGCCATTGGGTGGCTAACAGTCTCATTGAGTATTGCTGCCGTTCCTTTTGTTTTGGCATTTGTTGGTTTTATGGATAGATTTCGTGGCGAGGGTTTACGTGGAGTTATCAAACTCATATGTTTAGGAGCAATATCAATTTATGCGATGTTACTCGTACCGAGTATGTCCACCGCTTTGATTATGCTTGTGAGTTACGCGGTTTTACTATTTCTGTCAGTATGGAAAAACCATTTCGAGGGCAATGTGCGGTTGCAAAAATTGCTCCTATACGCAGGAAGTATATTGGTTGCAGGGATTGCCATTATTTTGATTATTAGCTCCCCTTACCGCTTAAATAGAATTTTAGGTTTCATTACTCACGCTGACCCAATGGGAAGTGGTTGGGTAAATGTTCAATTAGCAAGGCTTTTATCCCTTGCAAAATGGTGGGGCGGTATTGGAACAATAGACGGTTACTCACCTAGTTATTTTTTACCTGATTTAACAATGGAATTTGCACTTACAAATGTTATTATCACTTTTGGTTGGTCTGTGGGGATTACCCTTATATTAGCGATTGTTGCTTTAATAGTTAGGTTTTTTATGATTGCTCGTGAGGTTAAGAATGATTTTGGGTATTATTTAGCTTTGGTAGCATGTGTAGTGCTGACTATGCAGTTTATCATAAGTATTTTGATGAATTTAGGGCTGTTCCCTATAACTGGCGTTAATTTACCTTTTGTGTCGTACGGTGGGAGTGCATATACTTCAAATATGGTGCTTATTGGAGTCATTCTATCGGTTTGGCGAAGGAATAACATAATAGGAGCGACAGAAAAGCGGGAATACAAAATCAAAGCACCGTTTTTTGAGTATGCAAATGGAAAATTGGTTATATATTTGAAAAACGATTAGAGTGGTGCCTTCAAATGATTGACTAATTAAGGAAAAAGTGATATGCTGTAGATGATATAAAGCTTGGAGGCACAGAAATGAAATTCATTATTTTCTCGGATTTGCATTATGCAGATGAAGAAAACAAGAAATCGTGGTTGTTAAATAAAAAACTTTATTGGTTAGCCGAACCATTGTGCAAAGGTTTGATTGATAAAATGAATAATGAGCTCAAGCCGGATGCCGTCTTCTATCTGGGCGACATGATTGAAGATTTGCAAGATTACGATAAAGACATAAAGAACTACAAATACATTTGGAGTGTTTTGCAGAATTTCAATATGCCATTCTATCCTTTAGTAGGAAACCATGACCTTTTAGCCATGCCGTCAAGAAAGGCGATACAAGATGCCGTGGATTATAACGAATTCACTTGCTCGTTTGATATGAATGGCGTACATTTCGTGCTTCTATCCTGTGAAATTACAGAAAAAGTTTCCGCAAGATACGATGGTGGCATAACCAATACGAACAATTTACCCCAAGAAGATATAGAATGGTTCGAGCGGGATATGCAACAGAATACATTGCCCTGTATAGTCTTGACACATTATGGGCTTGCCGAAGGTAATTTTGATGATAATGTGTGGTTTTATGCACACCCAAATATGGCGGTGTTGGAAAACAGAGCTGATGTGAAAAGAATAATAGAAAAACACGACAACATACTTGCGGTATTTACAGCTCATCAGCATTGGACAAAGCACACAAAAGAAAATGGCGTTAATTATTATTCGATTGGCTCATTCACTGAGAACGTAAATAACGACGGCAAACCGGATGGCGTTTATTATGAAGTTGATATTAATGATGGCGACATCATTGTCAGAGAGAAACATTTGGTCTAAAATCTGATGATTTTAGACACAAGCCTACGCGCCTTGAAGGCGCGGGCGTCGGAGGTAAAATGTATGAAAAAAGCAATAATCCTTGATGTCGATGGTGTAATCATCGGCGAGGAAAAAGGAGTAAACACGCCGCATCCGAACCCTGCCGTTACTAATAAACTTGCGGAAGTTACAAAGCAAGGCATTCCGATAATTCTCTGCACAGCTCGCCCTGCGTTTGCTATGGAAGATGAGATACAGAACCTTGAATACAACACGCCGCATATCGCTGATGGCGGATCATTATTGGTTGATAAAGACGGCAAAGTATTCAGTGAAAAGGTAATCGACAGCGAGGTCGCAAAAAACATAGTTAAAACTTGTCTTATGAATGATGTTTACGTTGAGGTTTACTCTGCGACTGATTATTACATCCAAAGCACGCAAAACAACTCAGAAGCTGAGGAACATGCGAAAATCCTATTGAAACATGCTGTTGTGGTTAATGATTTAGCTCGTAAATGCGATGAATTGAACATCACAAAAATTCTATTCACCGTCGCAGATGAGAGCAAGAAAATCTACGGTGAAAGTTTAATGTCGGAATTCAGCAACGACATCACATTAGTTTGGACAACTCATATGCCGATGTTGCCTTTGCAATTTTCGGTCATTACTGCACAAGGGATTTCAAAAAAACAAGCATTTTTAGAGATTGCTCGGCATCTTGGAATACCTCCCCAAAATTTCCTTGGCGTCGGCGATAGCACATCCGATTGGGCATTCATCGAACATTGCGGTTATGGCGGCGCGGTGGGCAACGCAAGCGATGAGTTGAAAACCAAAGTGCGATCCAAAGGAGACAAAGGCTTTGTTGGTGGACACATTAACGAAAATGGCGTTATCGGAATAATAGATTGGTTCTTGGAGGGAAATAATGATTAAGGGAATATTCTTCGATTTCGACGGGGTTCTGACCACAGACAAAACTGGCTCGCTAACGGAAACAAAATATTTTGCAAGTAAACTTGGAATGGATGTCGACGTGCTTCTCGAAAAGCGTTCCTCATACAGTTGCGATAACGACCTCGGCAGAATATTGAATGGCGAGGCGTGGGAGTTCATTTGCAAGGAATTATCTGTTGTCTGTGACCCAAACTGGATAAACGAGGCGTTTGCAAGCACTCCGGTGGATGACAAAATGCTCGATTATGCACGAGAGCTGAAAAGGAATTACCGTGTGGGCATCATAACTGACCAAGGAAAGCAACGTGCTGTGGCACTAAACAAAATGCATAATTTGGATGAATTGTTTGACCCAATAATAGTATCAGCAGTCGTTAAGATGAAAAAGGATGCGACAGAGATTTTTGAGGTGGCAAGCGCAGAGATTGGTCTCAAACCGCGCGAGTGCATCTTTATTGACAATAAACGGGAAAATGTAGGATTCGCTCAGAATGCTGGAATGGTTGGCATCTACTTCGATGACGAGGAAAGAGATTATGAGAAACTGTTTAAGGAAATAAAAGAGGCAATAGAATAAACACAGACGCTCCAAGTGTGGCGTTGCCCTGAAATTCACTAATTAGTCTCCAATGACAAATTGTATTTGATGTGTATATCATACAGTAAGTGTTAGAATAAGAGAAAACGGAGAAAACTTGAACCTAAAGCCAAAACAAAAAACGCCGACTATTGACAGCGTTTTATATGTCTTTGTTATACAAAAAAAGATGCAATTGCGATTGGGTCAATCCCTAGAAAATTTGCATGCACGGATACCAACTTTTTCCGTCAGCTTGTGAGCATTGAAAAAAGTGCTATCCGGCTATGGTGGGGCGGGGCGTACAGGGATGAATTCAGGTCACGATATGGGCTGGATTTGGTGGGTTTGATTGACAACTCCACCAACAGGTGTTCTTATAATCCTGCCACATATCCTTGCCTTGTTTCTACTACCTCTGTTGTGTTTGCACTATTTCGAACATTACTTAGTCTATTTCGCAAAATTGATTGAATACCTTCTTGATGAAATTTTTCAATATATGAGAACATTGCTCTTTTAACGCAGCTTTGCGCAGAAACAATGTCATTTTCAGAATCAATGAATATATACGCCTTCAAACAATCCTCTTTTGTCATTGCAAAATAATTATGAGAAGTGCCTTCAGCATGCTCTAAAGTGGGATCGCAATAGAGCCAGCCATCATTTATTTTAAATCTCAATATAGAGTGACCGTTATTAACGCCGTATACGCTTACTTGCTCAGCTTGAATACCTATTTTATTAAGTAAATACTTCATCATCGAAGTAGAACCTTCACAAACAACATTATGTGAAACAAATCCTGAAAAGACACCATGTGCATAATTGTTACGTAGTGTGAGGTCGCTATTATCCTTATTTCTTTGCAATAGTACATCAGCGGCATTATCACCCGTTACTTCCTTGTCATATTCAACATGTTTTGATATGTAGCCATAAATGCGAGATATTTTTTCTTCAACAGTCATATTAGGAGTTAGTATTCTATCTAAGATTTCATTTGCATGTTTTTCCATGATTTTAACTTGGCAAGCATGATATTTATTACATGCGCTTTGTTGCGAATGGATAGTTTCAAAAAGGTTATTCTATCATCAGTTGGTATTTTTTCTAAAAAGTGTGGATATTGTTTTTCTAATAAATGAACGTCATGAACGTCAATTTCTATATTAACGTTAGTTTTAGAAATTAATGTTAAATAATCGGGATGATTTTGTAGAGAATTATTGCGTTGTGCAAAAGTTTTTAATGATTTTAGTTTTTCTAACCCGGTAATTCTTTTTAATCCATTCATATTAGAAATGAAAACTTTTTCGAGTGATGAAGCATTTGATAAATCAATTTGTTCGATTGAACATCCTTCTATACTAAAAAAATTTAACTTTAGAAGTTTTGACAACACTAAATTAATATCTTTTGATTCATTAGAATAATTGCCGGAAGAAACATTTAGCATTTCCACATTTGGGAACCTATCTAAATACTTCATTAGATTAGGATTATCCAACTTTATTATACTTACTAAAGGCGCATTTTCAGTTGGGTAATTAAGAATATCATTAACTGTATAAAAACTTTCAAATGACATTGTTATCACCTCATATACTTCATTATACCACAATTTTTCCTAAATTGCAACGGTTTTATGTTAAGCTTATGTTAAGATAATGTTAAATTTGTGATGATTATAGTTGAGAACAAACTCACCAACTACAATCCAAAGAAAACTCCACCTTCAAACTAAGAAAATCCCATAAAACACCACGCTCCAAGAAGGGATAGTAAGAACAACAAAAAGCACCTCGTCTGAGATGCTTAGAATAATAACCCGCCTTTAATGCAGTTGGGTTTGTATACTATGTATAAAGCGAACAAAAAAAATATCACGTTTTTGACCGCTAAATTCTTGTTTTCAATCTATATCCATTATACACAAACCAATCAAAAAATTCAAGCACTATTTTGCATAATACTTGCTCCAAAGTCATTCCAAATTAGAATGTAACTTTAAATCTTTTTCTCCAATGATACACATTATATGGATAATGTGTAATTTAAATAATTATTCTATAGCACTATAAAAGTTAACTATACAAACATGTTTAAAATATTGGAAAGGTTATCCAAAAATAATATTATTAAAAACGTCATCTAAATAAATCATCCAAGCATTTATTCGAGATTGATTAGGTTTTAATAGCAGCAAAGAATCAACCTCAAAGTATTTTAAAATCATTAAAGAGGTCATCCGCTCTAATAATTTTAATTTATTATCATCATATGAAAAATATGGATCTTTGCCTGCATGTACGAAGTTGTTTCGCTTTTTGTACAATTCATCTATAGTTTTTGATAACTCAAGAGATGAAAGTCCATCTATACTTATAATTTTAGGAATAATAGCAGCAAGTCGTAATCTCTTTTCTTGTTGTCCATCAGTGATTAAAGATTCTAATGCTGTAATATAAAGAAGCAAAGCAAGGGATTCATCGCGCTGAATCCTATTTTGAACAACCCCGCGTGAATATAATAAAAATGAATTTATAAATCTATAAGTTAAATCATCAGCATTTTTATTTAATGCAAAGGAAGTAAAAAGTTTCTCAAATACTTCTTGATATTGAGGTTCTGACATGAAATCCAAATCCAGTTTGCATTGCAAATGAGCATTCCAGCTAAATCCATGTCCACATCGCCAACCATCTTTTGAAAGTATAGCAACATGCTTATTTTCATCTTCCCAAAGCTCTGACTTTCGGAAAATGCTTGACTTCATGTTGAATGCAGAATGCATAAGCATTAGAAAATCTACTGAATTTTGTGCTAATTGATAAGCGGAATGTCTTACATTCTCAGTTTGATTTTCAACTTCAATTATCATGATGTTTGCTTTTAAAAAGTCTTTTGACCGACTATTTTTAGTGTGCTCAAGAAAATGCTTGACTTCAAGTTTGTTAATAGTTGTGATAGTAGATATTTTTTCAATCATAGAGAGCTCATCTTTTTTAGTTAAAATATGAAATTTAGAAAAGCAAATATCTTGTTTCAAACCAGACCCTTGTAATGGGAAAATCAAATAATGCATGTCCTTATTAATCATAAAATTCTTCTCGATGTGTTTTATTAAGTCTTCAATTTGTTGTTCCCCTATGAACTCTGACATTTCATTTTTGCTTTCTAAATGCCAAATAACTGAGGATATAAATATGTCATTACAATAAAATCTGTGCCCTGACAGAACTGGATACAGCACATCAAGGAAATTTGCAAAAGACTTATCACTAAAATCGGGTTCTCTTCTTCCAGTCCTGAAATAAAATTGCAATAATTCTTTATAACGCATTATAATTCTCTTTTTTTGCTGGTCATCCAAATATATCACCCCTGTTAACTTCGCATTATAGCCATTTTATGGATTTCATTGAGCTGAATCAGTTCCCCAGTATAAACATAATGTGTAACTTAAATACCGCAGAAGACTTATCTAATATGGATGCTCATAACCCTTTTTTATGTACACGACTCGTTATGCTTCATTGCCTTGGTTTTTTTGGGAGTTTGAAGTTGAACATTGTGTTGTCCAATTCTATGACCACTTTTTTTCTGCTTTCCCCTTTGATAGTGTCTGTCCATTCTGCTAACGTTGCCACTCTGTCATATATGGTCTCTTTTCGCGTGTTAACATCGTTTTCGCGGGAAAGAAAACTGAGAGGACTGATGCCGTCATCATCATCTCCGCACACATCAAAAATAATTAAAAATTTGTCTCCGTTTTTCAGCCAATTTCCAACTTCCTTCCACCAAGTTTTGTCGGTGTCGCCCATTGAAGCGCCAAACACGCAAATGATATTGCTGTTTCTGATTGTGGCGATCGCTTTTTTTGCAGGTATTTGAATACTAACATTCCGTGCCTGTATTGCTTCCAAAAATAAAGGCTTTACAAATACAGTTTTGATTGACTCGGAAAATGATTTTTTTGAAGTGGTTTCTATTTGCTCAACTGAATCTACGCCGATAACTGGATGATTATCCAATTCACCATGAACATGTAAATTACAAGAAATTGTCATTTGGGTGCTGGTGATTTGAGTTTTGACACTCTCTAATAATTTGTCAAAACAATTTGTGTAATTGAATTGTAAAAAAGCATAATTTGTGTTTTGACCTTGGTATGCTAAGGCTTTACTAAATGTATTTTGCGGAACGGACTTGACTCTGGTGGTGAAATTCAAAATTGATCGTATAAATTCATTTTTCAAAGCGTGATCAACACTGCTCCAATCTATGCTGTCGCACTCATTACCTAAATAGGAATTGAATTGAATGACAAAATCATCAAAACACGAAAGGAAATCACCGGGCGTAGGAAATTCTTTTGCCTGTTGCCCCATACCCAATTCAAAATCAGACCAATTCTTCCACCCTTGTGCTTCATCTTGAAGAATCTGTTTCTTGAATTTAGTAATCAAGTCACTGTCGTTATTCTTAATATCGCAGTATATCTTGTAAAAATCAATGTAACGTGTTTTGAGTCCAACTTGCAAATCAAAACCATTACCAAGTATGAATGTAATGTTTGACATATAGATTTCCTTTCTGTTGAGTCAATTTTATAATTCAATGTTAATTTCACATTATAGCCATTAAGCTTGCATTGTCCCTACCTCGCGTGATATGGATAATGCAAAATTATCATCTATCTGTTCCATTAAGCAGATAAATCCATGAAGCTTTATTCTTATCCATAATTATTTTCCTTGTTTGAAATGGGCTGATAAAATTCAATTTTGGAAGTAGCTAAACCCTAAGAATCAATAGGTATATTTAGCCCCTTAGGGACACTCCCAGAAAATATCTTCATAGGTCTTTTTTCGGGTCATTTCTCGTATCTTCTTCTCATAATTTGAATCAATATTGAAATACGGCTCTTGCCTTTCCATCTTTCTTGCAATATGCTCAAAAAATAGTAGTAACTGTGGCAATTCAATTTTTGCATTCCTCCAATAATACTCTATTATTTCAGGCATTCTTTTAAAATAAAACACCTCATCATCGTACTTAAACCTAACATCATAATGTCCTTTTTATCAAGAAGTTTGTATAATGCTTTTCTTCCTCCAAAGCGCAAATACCTAATAATGAAAGTTGAAGCAATGACATTGTTTTTCATCTCATCATCAAGAGATAAAACATCTGCTAGCCAATTATCAACTTTTCTAAAATCATAATAATCAGAAGTTCTTTCGTGAAACTTAAAACTTATTTCATCGTCATACGGCGTGGTTAAGTTTAAGCACGTGCAAAAATCTATATCAATGATTTTACTGTTTTTGATTATACTTTCCATTTCTCCTGAGCTACACATGGATTTAATAAACTCATATCTTGCTTTGTCTTGCATATTAGGAACAAACAATGTTTCACAATTTAAAATCATGTTTTTTGACGAAGCATCTCTAAATGGCACGATTGCGCCTTTTTTATATACACCATAAACTTTTTCTGCTTCCTCCATTAGCAGTTTTTCATCTATATAATTATCTTCTAACTTATAACAATAAAACAATACTTTTATCATTTTTAAAAGTTTTTCACGTGGATAAACTGAAAACATGTTTTTTGCGCTATTATTATAGAAGTTAAAGAGACCCTTCTGTATATTTATTTGATTTTTCTCACATTTTTCTATAACTTGCGATATATATATATTTATCTTCTTTTTTAATGATTCGTCACAATCATTGTCAATTATTCTTTTAAACATAGTAAGTAAATTGAAAATGCGCGTTCCTTTATAGTACTCTAAGTCAATAAATTCCTTCTCTTTCTTTTTATAAGACGGCATACTATCAGATTGTTCGTTCTTAAAATGCTGTAAAACTGCATACTCTATATTTTCGTCTTCCTCCGTATTGTACCATTTTCTTATGGTTGTATTTGATATCATTTCTAACTTCCTACGATCCTTTAAAATATCATTCGCAAAAAGTTGTAACACACACTCATCACAATAATTATAGTTTTCTTTGGGGTCCCGATCAACTATCAGGTTTTCAATACTAATCTCGCTTGCTATATGCTCTAATTCACAATAATTTAACTGTATTTGACTATTTCCAAATTGCATGCTCTTGTCAATTTCATTTTGCTTGAAATTAAAGTCTTCCTTGCTTTGATATTTTGATGAATCCGCAACGAAATAACAGCGAACACCGCATTCTTTAGCAATTCTCATTATCAGGCTGCTACCACTTGTGTTTACAACTCCTTTTATACCAGTTGCATCATATATAATATCATGAGCACCCATAAATACTAAATCAATCTTTTTCTCTTTAACAAGCTCGTAAAAATATATGTCAGGTATAACAGTAATTTCTTTGAAAAAACCTAGACAATCAGCTAACTCATTAGCCATATTTTTGGCATCCTCATATGAGGAATAATCTCCTATTGCATTCCTAACGCTTCCTTCGCATATATACAGATGTATTTTTTTTGAGTACGATATTAAACTTTTCAACATATCAATAATAGTAGTGCTCTTTGAGTATAGCAATATCCCTAGTTCGTCTTCAGACCCTTTTCCCCTTAGCAAAGTTTCACATAGTTGCATAGCCTTACTATTTATCTGATTGGTTGCGTGTATTCTTTCATACTGCTTCTTACCTAAAAGATCGTATATTTCTTCATATGTCCTGCAACTACTTAATGTCGGATAAAGGTTGTCTATAAATGTCTTAAAATATGTATAATGTGGTTTTTTATCTAAAATATATTTTGCTGTTGATAGCATCTCTCGTACAAATTCCGCTATAGGCTCAGTATAATTACAATTATCAATTTTTAAACACTCTTGTATTCTGTCGATAAAGCATTTTTCATATTTAGTCCTTGCTTCAGTTTCTGACGTAGCGCCGCAAATATCTTTTCTTACATGATGTTTTATTAATATTTCCTGTCTATAATATGGAGGATATTCTGAAATGTCCCTATCAGGCTTCCATTTTTCGTTTTCTACTTTACACTTGTGTCCTTCAATGCACACCTCTTCATTTTTAAGATCGTATCTTCCAATAAGAAACTTCATGTCATATATTTCATCTGCTTTTTTATCACGTATAAGATTAGTACCGCAAAAAATATAATGAACGTCATCCGAATTGATTCCTCTGAACACCACTCTATGCTCATGACCACATAGGTAAAAAACCTCATTTTGATTTTTCAATAAATTCATACTAGTTTTAATGTGATTCTCATCCTCTTGACAGAACCATTCAGGAGAATGATGTGCAAGGATAAACAATGGCTTCTTGCCTTTTATTTTTCCTACCTCTGCATCAAACATGTTTTGCCCTAACAATAAATGAGTTTTATCCTCATCACTATTATATGATGTTACAGCCGTATTCAACATTAACAATGCAATTTGCCCTTCGTCCACATATTCGTGACCTGCATGGCAGTATTTCACTGCCAACTCATTGCAAATGTTATTGTAATACTTTTGATATTCAAACAGCTTATCAGTGCTTTCAACAGTCAGTTCGTCTTTATAATTAGTCCTTAACTCCTTTATCAATTTCTCTTTTTCTTCACCATCAGGTCTTTCTACATCGTGATTCCCTGGAACAATGAAGAATTTGCATAAATCTAACTCCAGAATTTCGCCTAGCTTTCTTATAAAAGTAATAGTTTCTTCTCTTATTTTATCTTGATTTTGTGTTTCTTTAAAATAATGTGGAGCAAAAAGCAAATCGCCTGTTATAAATACATATTTGATCTTAGCATTTTCCTTTATGTTACTTATGTATTTAAGCATTGCCTCGCGCATTCTCTTCATTTGCGGATTCGAATTTCCGAAGTGCAAATCTGATAAATGTAGCCAATTGAATTTGTTCATACATACCCTCCATCTATCAGCTATTTTTCTCGCCATACTAATAGTATTTATTGTGCTTCACCATACTTTAGCTTGCCTTCGTTTTACTTAAAAATGAAATAGTTGTCAACCTCGTTCACACGATGAACCTGAATCGTCAATCTTTTCTGTAAATTTTATAAACACCCTTACAACATAAGCCAACTTCCGATTATAGCCATAATGTGCTACTCATGACTATTTATGACTATGTAAAAAATCTATCACAATTCGATAAAAAAATCAACTCCCATTTTTCCATCTTTCTTTATCCGTACCCTTCCCACAACTCCTCATCGATTATCCTCTAACCATTTATCTATGTTAAAATTATCCTAAAAAAGGAGGTCGTTCAAATGACAAAGTACACAAAGCAAGAAAAACAACAACTCATCAATCGTTATTTATCTGGCGAGACAGTTTCAACAATAACTGCCGAAAATCAAATCCCCAAGAGTACATTCTATGGGTGGGTTAAGAATCACAATGAAATACCATCTATCGAAGAACCCATTGATGTAAACCCCAAGGAATTTCGTGCCCTACAAAGGAAAAACGAGCGATTAGAGGGCATGATTCAAATTCTTAAAACGTCAACTTGCACAGCAGTCGCTCCGTTAGATGAAAAGCTTTCTGTCCTAGAAACACTGTATGAACAATATGATAACGTCCATATGATTTGCGAAGCCCTTGATGTTCCACGAGGCACTTTTTACAACCACATGCGCAGAAACAAAAAAGATGCCACGTCCTACTCCAAGAGGCGAGAAGAACTACGCATCAAAATACAAGAAGTTTATGATGAAAGCAATCAGATTTTTGGTGCAGGAAAGATTGCTGTTACGCTGAGAAATCGTGGTGTGAGTGTTAGTGATAGGATGGTCTTGGAATTAATGCAAGATATGGGCATCGTCAGCATACGTCAAAATTCTAAATCCCAATATCTGAAAAATAGAAGAAGAATGTCGAACATACTGAAGCGAGATTTTCATACAGATGCGCCCAATCAAGTATGGGTGAGCGATGTAACACATTTCAAAATTGATAGCAAAGGTTACTACATATGCGTAATTATCGACTTGTTTTCTCGAATGGTGGTTAGTTATAGAATATCACTAAAAAACAGCACCCAACTAACAAAATCCACTTTCAAGCAAGCGTATGAAAAACGAAAACCTAATGGGAAACTTATATTTCATAGTGATAGAGGCTCTAATTATGTTTCTGGCTCTTTTCGCCGTCATCTAGCATCGGTTGATGTTGAACAATCCTTCTCGAAAACTGGAGTTCCTTATGATAACTCTGTTGCGGAATCTTTCTTTTCTTCCATGAAAAGAGAGGAACTATATCGCAGAGATTATCGGTCTGAAAGTGAGTTCAGGAAAGGTGTTGATAACTACATGGTTTTCTACAATACTAAGCGACCACACAGGACTATCAAAAACAAGATACCGCAGCAGTTTGAAATAGAATTTGCGCAATAATCTACTATTTTAACAAACGCCATTCGGACACATGGGTTAAGAACTCCATCTTTCGTATTTTTTCAATGCAGTTTTGAAAGTTTTTACAAAATCTGTCCGACTTTAACTCGAATCAAAAATGGCTTAATAAGTAAGAAAAGTAGTTGTGTCCGAACGCATGGGGTTCGGATTTCAACTACTAATTCAATTGGCGGGTTGTTGCAAAAAAGAACCTTGCCTTGCAGCAATTGCTCTTTTGAGATTTGTTTTGCTTAACTTAATGACATTGCCTCCAAAAGTTAGCTTTTTTGTCTAACTTCTGGGGTGCGCCTCATTTATGAATGAGGCGTTTTTTATGTTGTTAAACCTCATTCGGAACAGAAAAATGATAATTAAATACGGAACACACCTTGAATAAGGGTCTATGCTATTATTTAATTAGAATCTTTTGCATTTTTAATTAAATCTAATTTAACTTAAATTAAAAGGAGGTAATTATAATGCCATGATCTAATTGCAGTATTTTGCGTTTTTTTAAAAACAAAGGAGGTTAATTACCATGAGAATGTTAAATTTCAAAGGAAAAATCAGCAAATTAAGATTTATCAGTTTTGCAATGGCGTTCATTGTATTTACATCGCTTTCGGTGAGTTATATAGCTCCGATTTGCGGAAGAATGGCGGAAAGAATCATGGGAGAGAAGGCGCTAGCAGCATCATTTGCGAAGGATTATTGGCTGAATTTGTCTGACGCAACTGTTTGGGATTCACTTACCAACAAGTCGGGGGAATGGACGAATGCTGACCATAATGAAGCAGCTGGAAAAATAGTGCAAATAGAATCGATAACATCCAATCTAATTACGTTTAAACAAGATTATGAAGTGCAGGTACCAGATACGTACCATAAACATAATGCTAATGATTGCTACGATACGTGCGGCGAAGCGATTACATGGCAGAATGTAAAATCCGGCTGGAATGGCACGGTCACTCATTCATGCGGGCATACGGAGTCAGTGTGGGAAGACATAAAAGGCCCTAAGTGGACAAGTAAGTGTCCCACATGTAACACCAACCTCCAAACTTTTAAATGTACTAAATGCAACAAATGGGATTTAGACTATTACCCTGGTTCAAAGGGAACTGATATGAATGTCTGCATTGCAAAAAAAAAATTAATATGTACAAAAACGGGCACTACCCCCGAAACATGGAAAAAAGAAAGCCACAGCCGTTCAGCAACGATTAACATCAACACAGATAATTTGTGGTACACGGGCACTGCACCTGGTACAAAAGCCAATCCGTTAGTGGTTAAAAAAAAGGCGAACTCAACTTCTGCAACTGTTAGCCTTAGCAATACTTCGCCAGTTTACGGTGGCAGCGTGGATGCGAAACCTTCGACATATGCCAATGTGACTTGGAATTACACATTCTATGTAGACAATGTGAGCCAGGGGCAACAAACTAGTGCGACATTTATAATAGATAAAACGAGCTATATTGGGAAGAAAATTCACGTTATCGCAACCGCGGCGGGTGCTAACGATCAATTTACCGGCTCGACTAGCGCCTCTGCTGCATCCAATGCTGTAACAGCGGCGATTGATACTGGTTGGACCGTTGCACCTACAATTAACGGTACGGCTCAGGCGGGTCAAACATTATCATATAATACATCGGCACGCTGGCAGAGTATTGATTTAATTGTCGGAACACATATTAGCATTTCATGGCGGCAGGGCAGCGCAAGCGGAACGCAAATAGGCACGGGGAGTTCTGTTACGATACCGTCATCCGCTGTCGGCCAGACAATATATATGGTGATATCAGGCGCATCACCTTATACAAGCTCGTATAGTGTTGCTGCTGCGGTAGTATCAAAAATGACGCCGACACTTACGTCACCAACAGCGAGCGAAATTGCATATGGTCAAAAACTTTCGGACAGTACTCTAACGGGCGGTAGTGCTACAAACCCGCATAGCGATGAAAAAGTAGAAGGTATGTGGACATGGACAGACTCTGACATTAAGCCAGATGTCGGTGTGGCAGCGTTTAGCGTAATATTTACACCGATAGATACAGAGAGTTACAATGTGATTACAACAACCGTTAATGTAATAGTCTCCAGAGCTACGCCTACGTTCATGGCACCAATTGCGGACCAGATTGAGTATGGACAAACACTGGTGGACAGTATTCTATCGGGCGGCAGCGTCAGAGAACCGTATAACGACGAAGTGGTAGAAGGCACTTGGGCATGGACGAACCCGAATATAGCTCCCGATGTCGGCGTAGAATCGTACAACGTGACTTTCACTCCGGATGATATAACTAACTACAATGTGATCACAACATATATTAATGTAACTACGTCCAAAACTACACCGTTGCTTGTAGCACCTATAGCTGGGGATATTATGTATGGACAAACACTGGCAGACAGCGTTCTCACAGGCGGAAGTGCGAAGAATCCGCACAATCATGAAGACGTATAAGGAAAATTTAATGTGATTGAATTTAAACACTTCTTGCAAGAGGGGTATGAAGAAAACTTGTTGAATAAAATCAATTTCTACGATGCGGAGGGCAACCCTGCAAGATTGTCTGATAGTACTTGCATTTTGGTTGCAGAAGTTGATGGGCGTACAAGAAAGTTGGAAAGGGCAAAATTACAGTCATCAAGTCTGACGGAACCTTCTATACAGTTATGAATGTGTGGCAACAAATTGGGAATATATTAGTAATACATCTTAACCGCGTTTACTTACGCGGTTTTTATTGTGCTTATTGCAAAATTATTGACAAGTACCATTTTACTTAATATGATAAGAACAAGTGAGGAGGGTGAAATGAGTATTATCTCTGAAAACATACAAAATCGTATGTGGGCATTAAATATCTCCCAAGATCAATTAGCAAAAATGGTAGGTTACGCAGGCAAAACATCAATAAATAGAATTGTAAACGGTGAACAAGATCCGCCACTTGGAAAAATTGAAGCTTTTGCCATGGCTCTGAAAACTACACCTGCGATACTGTGCGGATGGGATATTGATGAGGAAGATGATGGTGCAAATGGTTATGATATTCAAGTCTTGGCAGCAAGGTTAAAGAAGAAGGGATTTGGTGCTGAAGTTTTTTCTACAATCGAGGAAGCTCTTGATTATATCGTAAGAATATGTGCTGGTAAATCCGTAGGTACTGGCAACACAACAGATCTTGCCGGGATGGAGCTAGTCGAAAGACTTAAAGAAACCAATGGCTACAACTTGTACGCAAGTGAAATTCGTAAAGGAAGAGAGATGAGCAAAAAAGCAATAACCGCAGATGTTTTTATTACCACAGTATCGGCGATTTCATATCGGACAGCGGAAATGGTCAACATCTGTAATAATGGTAGCCAAATTGCAGGGTCTTTATATTATCCGGATGAAATCTTATTTATCGTTGGCAAGAATAAAATAGCACCTGACTTAGAAGGGGCATTGGAAAGAGCAAAGAATGTTTACATAGCTAAAGTTGCCAAGACAGTTGGTTATCGAACACCTTGCGCTGAAATAGGGAAATGTGCGGATTGTGTATCGCCGGATAGACTTTGCCGAACAACCTGCATATATCACAACCCACCTTCTGGAGTACTTAATACAGTTATATTAATTGATGAAATAATAGGTTATTAATTATGAGTACGCAATCTGCGTACCATTCAGATAAAAAGTCTATTGAGCGTACGTTAGTAAACTGATATACTCTTTTTGTAAGGGGGGATGTAAATGTTTACTAAATCAAAATCATCCGATTTCAGCAAACTTGGCGACCATATTGCAAAACATAGTTGGTTTTATAAAATAATTGTTTCCACAATTATTACTATAATACTTGCTACTTATTTCAAAATATCGCCTTAAAATAACTCGGTTAAACGATTCAATGGGAACAATATAAAAAATAAATAAAAGGATGGGGCAATATGAATTTTGCAGACAAAGACACAAACAATCAGTGTCAAATAGAAATTGAAATGAAAGATGGAGGTAAGATATTATTTGAAATGCTACCTGATTATGCTCCGCAAACGGTAGAAAACTTTGTAAATCTTGTAAACTCACATTTTTATGATGGATTGACTTTTCATAGAGTCATTAGCGGATTTATGATTCAAGGCGGTGACCCAACCGGCACGGGTACAGGAGGAA